>JAQMCX010000023.1:3162830-3175639 GCA_029814765.1 Acanthurus leucopareius
ACACACACACTCACACACACACACACACACACACACACACACACACACACACACACACACACACACACACACACACTGATGGTGCTCGTTTGCTACAAGCTAACAGTACAATTAGTATACTGTTAACACAGAATGCACAGGTCCATCATTCAGACCCATGTGACTAATGGCTCTCGATCAGTGTAAACATGGGCTGGATTTAAACATATTAGTCTGTGCTGACATCTAAGCAGCTATACCACCTTGCAAGTCTTAACAATATCACAGCTCTGCAATAAAAAAAGGAAAATATCAAAAATATGGAACAAAGACTCAAATTTACACATCAAAAGCTGAAGAATGAAAATGCAGACTAATGTATGACTGTTGCATTAAGTCACATCAACCACTGCAAATGGTCAATTTATAAAAACTATTCCATGTGATGTTTGCATATCTTTTTCTTCATTATTATTATTATTATTATTATTATTATTATTATTATTATTAAAGTTGTCACCTCAGCTTTTAGATATTTGTATTCAGGTAAAATGTTCACTCTTCCACATTGTTTTAAAAGTCTCTTAAGAACAATTTGTTTTATCTTCCCAGGGATCATGACACTTGGTTATTTCATCGTAAAACAGCCATCACTGATGATGAAAATTTATCTGACATTACTCAGGCAAAATTGTGCTAGAAAGAGGTAATGTTTTATTCAAATTACGTTTAGTCATGTTTGCCGACTTCCTTCTACAGTCTCTAAATGGTATCACTCCCAAAGTTGGTAACAGGCAATAAAATAAAATTCAGCTTTACCTTGATTTAAATTACCTATTTGGGATATTGTTAATAAACAACCGAGCCAATTTATAACAAAGATATAGTCACTTTTAGACATTTTTGTGCGGAAATGTTATATATTGCAAGTTTAAGTTGCATAACACTGGAAGAAAATGCCTTAGGTTGTCCTTAGTACAGTCTAGAAACAAATACAGCTGGTTACGTCAAGCTTAAGTGTTTTGCTGCAAAGATTATGTGGGATGACTAGAGGCATTTTTATTTCACAAACCAATACATATACGACTTTACCATAGTTATCAAAAGATAATTTTGTCGCCAGTGCAAATTGTGGTTTTAATTGACATTTACATTGCCACAGTCTAGTTTGGTAATGTCTCCATTATGTTGCCCATTCTGATGTAATACCTAAGCCCATGATGAGTCCGGGGATGGTCTAAGCGGAAACTGATTAATGATAATAGATATTCCAAAGATAGCCGACACATCCTCCTATTTTCTCCACACAGAGATCTTATAGAATAGCTGCATGTGTAAATGAGGGGAATTAAAGACAAAGCACTTGTGTTCGATGAGATTTCCCTGCTTCAAAACAAGTCAGTGAAAGATTTATCAGCACCTGAAAAAGGATGGAGGAGGTGATGAGGCTCATACAAGTGAGCTAATTAACCCGGCAGTATATAGTTTGATTGATTATGGCCAATTACTCACAGAAGTCCATCTTTGTGCAGTCATTTGTCATTCTCTGACTTCTGTGACTCAGGCGCTCGTGTAACCTGTTGATAGGACTGGTAATGTGTTTGAGTCAGAGCAGTTCATTACTCATCTTATTTCCATTGTCCTCTCTCTGTGGCTCGCTTCATAGCCTTTGTCTCTTTATGTTCATTTGCACTGGCTTGTTTTATTTATAGCTTGGATTTTACCCTGGGTAGTTTGACTCAGCACACTTGCTCTTTTTAGCAATGCACTGCTGCTCGGGGGCATTAAAACTAACCTTTTGGTCAAGTGGTCACTGTGGCAGAAGGATTCAGTGTTTTCGGCAGTTCTTTGAAACCAGAGTTCTTGAAAAAAGAAAAAGAACAGAAATGGACTGACGGGGCTATGGCTACCTGCCAATGTGGCTGATAGAAGTGAAAGAGTTACAGCCAAAAATCTCCCCCGAATTTGGCAGGTGGCTGGTGTTAATGTGCAGCCTCGGCTCTGCTGAACGCTCGCACTGCTTCACGTATTCCCACCTCACAGCCTCCTCCTAATTATGTTTCCTCGCAGTATGGAGCCCCAGCTTATCATGCTGCATGTCTGTATGTCACTGTGAAACGGGGAGTCAGTGAAGGAGGCATCTCCACTGTTTCTGCCGTCTTAAGCAGAATACAAAAAGAAAGCCTGCTGAAATGTGGATTATTGCTGAAGCTACAGAATAATGTGTTCCTTTGTGATCCTTTCACTGGCGCTGACATCACAGACAGAACTGAGGGAGGTGTTGATGTTTGTGCCTGTCTGTAATGAATCAGGACATTGAGTTGTTTTTCCTATAGGTGAGGCAGTCACATGAACCATAAAGGTGCAGAGTTTTTAGTCTATTATGCATTTGTTTTAACTGTACTGTCATGGGCGTCTGCTCTCTCACTGTCCTGCTCTCTTTATTTCTGCTTTGTGAGCAGACACATGGGCCACTGTCTGACATACAGGCGGACCGACTATTAGCTGTAATTGCCAGAGGATCAGTCATACCAAGTGCATCAGGTCTGTTGCCGTTTCTATGAAAAAGGCAGACTGGGGGCAATAAGCTGAAAGGCCTGACCCAAATCTGTCTTTACATAAGGCCCTGCATGATGGAGATGTTGCTCAGGGAGCAAATAATTAGATTATTCAAATATCATAATGCAGTCAGTCTTATTGGCACTGGTGTATAGCTGAGCTGAGGCTTGATTAAAGGCAGAGGAAGCAGAATGGGGAGATGAGAGGGGGAGATTACACTCTACAAGATTTCCTAATTGATCTGGTAGGAAGGCTGTTTAATTGATCTAGGAAGCTGTGCAGATTGCCTGCATTTCTGCATATTTAATTGGGTCAGCGTGCATGTCCAAAGTAGCCAAATACCAGAAAAGACTGGTAAAATTGTGGCAATGTGGTAAAAACGGTGGATGCGGTTGGAATTGATGGAGCAAGAGGAGAAGATACAGGTGCGCACTTGTGTTGAGGAAAATACCTGCCAAAAAGGGTCTTTTAATAATAAACAGTCCCAAGCTACGAAAATATACATCTGATATGAATAAAGGCGCAGAGCTGTGGACTATTCAGCAATATTACACACAAATATCACACCTGCGCGTCTTATTTGCACACAACCTTAATTAGACCATCTGTCGGTTATCAAACACGCGAAAACACACTCAAAAAACAGCATTTCCGAGGTACTTACGTGCCATATTGCAAAGAAGATCAGGGACACACAGAGAACCAGAGACAGCATGTAGCAGAAGGCAGCAAAAGTGAACATAATTGAAAGGGGAAACGGTGGATTATTTCCCAAAAAAGCACGATCCAGCTAACAAACATCTAAAAAAAAAAAAGATGGGGAAAAAAACGGGGGAGTGAGAAAGAAAGTTCTCACGGTGCCATGAGAAGCAGATGCGGTAGCAGCACCATGACTTCGCCCCTCACAATGTTTGCAACAAATTGTTGCAGAAAAACCTCTCCAGATGATCAGCCGCGCGTCCACCCGGCAGTGATGCGACTCTGAAATCAAAGCTGGTCTCAAATCAGTGCGCCTGGCATGATCGGCGGTCAGTGTCCACAGTGTTGGCGAGGTGAGCATGTAATCATATGAAGGCGGCGGTCTTCTCAGAGATCAGTGGAAACTAATATGAGGAGGTTCTGCGCAAAACCATCCGGGAGAGACGCATTTGTGGGTAATTCATTCAGCTGAGGCAGAGTGAGCTCTGCTGTGTCTCTGCTGTCATGGTGTTGTAAGAGTAGCTCCTCGTCACTTCATGCATAAGGCGTTAATAAATGCTGTTTTCTCTCCTCCGACAAACCTATCAGGGAGCGCAGGAAGGAGCGTGAACAGGTGGATTTAAAAGAGCAGCACCCGGTGTGCTAGTGTGCGTGCGCGCGAGCGTCTGTTTGTGTGTTGCAGCAGGTGTGTGCGTGTGCCTCTGATTTTTACATGGGTTTGATATTAAGTTGGATTGCACTTTCTCGGCAGTTCGGATCATTTATGCTTAATAATTTGAGAATCTAGATCTTGTGCATTGATCTACGGTTAAATAATTGGTGTCCCTGTCAGACAGACTCTGTTTTCATTGTCTGACCACTGTCTCAGTTTTCAGTACCTGGCATTTTGCTGTTCACCTGTACAAAAGTATCACATGTACTACTCAATTCATTGTTCTTTACACACAGAAGGCAGGGAGTGGGTGGCCTTATTGTCTTAGCTACAGCCCTCAAAATAATTGTCTTCCATTATTTTGATTTTGGGAAGCTAAATGAAAAATACTGATGGTTTCAAAGACTCAGAACCATCTGCGTAAATTGAGGCAAACAGTATTCTAAATTTAAACTGTGAGGGTGGCGCCACCCTTTGACGCTTTTATAAATTGCCTGCAATTAAGTGCCACTGAGCAATAATCAAAACTACACAGAGGCTTAATGGTGTGTTTAGACACCTGGGAAACATGTAAACCAGTGTCTGTTCAGCAAAAAAAAATATGCCTTTTAAGTTTATTGATTATCCATTTTGAGGTGTTGTGTAGTCAATATTTCATGGCACTGTCTGTGGTTACAGTGAGTTTACAGTAGAAACAGCATGTGAACCTACTCCGTGTATTTTGAAACAATATTTTTATTGGGGTTCACTATTTCTTATTTTCTACACTTGACGGGATAAAACTCTGTAATGCACAAGTGTAATGAACATAAAGTGATCTGAACTGAAAACGCAAGTGCATTAATTTATGTTGCTCTTTTACAGTAATATTAACAAAATGCTTTTTAAGGGCAAGGGAATGAATACAAGGAGGGTATAAAAGGGCCTTTAAAACAAATTTAAAAAGAAGGCAGCACAAGGACCTGTATAAAGCCTTAAGGAGCCACTTAAGGTACTCTGAGTCAAGAGTGATTGTCAGCCATACAAACAGAACTGATTTGACCTGAAAGCAGTTTCAGCAGCTGGTCATGGCTGTACAGTCACTACAATTAATGACAGCAGACGGCTTATAAAATGATGTTGATTTTGCAGCAAAAGTTTGATCTAAAGTTTATTATAAATAGCTTGTCGTAGGCTGTTAAAAATTTACAGGAAGAGCGTTTTTTTTATTTTATTTTGAAAATCAAGTTGTAAACGGATGTTAGATATCTATTCTTCCTAGCTTGACCTGACACTTGCGCCTTGTCGCCTAGCAACAGCTTGTGGAAGTCATGGCTGTTCATGCTCTTGAGTAAACTGCTACGCTGGACATCAAACGCATATTATTAACTTATTAAATAATGGTAAATAAACCGCTGTGTAATGAGTAATACTTGTAACTTATTCACCAGAATACAGGCTACTCGCTAAGCCGTACACGGAGTTGCAAAAGTAACGTCATTTGCCGCACAATGGACACCAGGCGACAGCAGAACAAACAGTAAGTAACGCTGAAGTTAGACACTCAATTGCAGTGTCAACCATTGCTGCTGGCTATCAGTTAACTTAGCTCATTAAATATAATTTTCTCAATTTTTTATATGACTTGATAGTAAGAGGAAAATTATGGCAGCTGCAGGTGTTGTTATTATGTCCTGAGTTGTGACTAGTTAGTGAAATTTCTCAGGAAATAAACGACCTGTGCACACATTTACGTTAAAGTTAAAGATGTATTAACTCGCAGGTACTGTAAATATTCATCAGCTTGCTATAATTGGGAACCTCTAATACACTCTGCTGAGCACATTCAGTTGCTTAAATAAGTCACATGACTGAGGGCATAAATTGGCAAACCAAATGTGGAAAAGATTCCAACAAGTAGAAGGCCATTTTGCAGTTCATTGCATCATTTATGCATCCCTATTTTCTTCACAGCGTAAGTACTTGATAAAATAAAAAAAATAAAAAAATGGCAGAACTCTGAATTGCCATCTTATTTCTTTCAAAGCATCTTCATGAGAGAGCTTTGTAGTCTGACACTTGAGCCTGTCACTTAGCCCTCCTGAGACATTACAGAAAATTGCTGCAGTGCAGCTTTTCATTCTCAAGCAGCTAAGATCCTCTTCAACCTCATCACACACACACCCCAACCCCCCCTCAAAGCACACTCACAAACACACACAAACACACACACACAAACACAAACACATCTGCAGAGAAGCTCCAGGACTGTCTTTGTTGCATTGACACTTAACCAGGGCTCTGTCATGGTGTCTTTCTCCCTCCATACATGTGGCGATATGACAACACTAGTGGCCACTTGCTTCGGTGTCAAGAGGTTGTTGTGTCAAAGTGTCATCAGTGACAGACAGACAGACAGACAGACAGACAGACAGACAGACAGACAGACAGACAGACGGACGGACGGACGGACGGACGGACGGACAGGTACAGACTGGCAAACTAACTGAAGAGGCTGTGCAGCAACTAGTTACGCAACAGATTAAGGATACTGCTGTGTCACTGCTCAGCATTTTCTGACATTCTTGTTGTAGTCTTTTAGACTTTGTGATCCAGCATCAGAGGTCAGATGGCAACACTCTGGACAGACCATCAGATGCATCCATTACATGTTTACACATAATCTTGCAACTTAAATAATTACACTAAATCATCATAGTTCTCACTTAGCAAATCGGGAGTTTTAGTACTGGATCTCCCCTTACTTGGGATTTAAAGTGCGAGTGTCAGTTTTGCCATAATGTGGAGTAGGTTGATGCTGCAGGTAAAAATAAGACAGTAAAAACTACACAAGCAATCATGATGCGAGAGCCCTGGGGGATGCAGATATTTCTCCTCATAAACAGTTCTTGTATTGTAAATTCTATATTTATGCATATTGTCGTACATTTCAATGTTGATGTGATTGCATAGCTTGGACAAAAAGAGAAAAGGAAAGTACATATTTTATGTAAGAATTTTTTCACTCAAACTATACAGACAGTTTTGAGTCAATTCATAATTTGTGGCTCTGCAAAACATATCAAGGACCAGTAAAGTCCAGAAAAAAATACTGTTGTAATGACATCAACCAAACAGTCAATCCTGCATACTTTTTCCAAACCACATATTTTTCCAACGTACTAGTATTTTTGAGGTAAAGCGCTTCCAGTTTCTACCATTTGAGTTTATGTTTGAAAACAGATGTTTTCCGCAGTTGAAAGGTGTGGTGGTTTAGAGGGTTATTCTTATATTTTGATATATTATTATCACGAAGCTGTCTTCAGCAAGAGCAAAGAAGCAGAGGCTGAAATATGCTGACTTTGTCTGATGTGTGAGTCAAATTACTAAAAAACACTGAAGCCTACATTAATGCAACAGTGTAACTTTTTTTTAACCTGGCATGTCTTTAATATATATATATATATATATATATATATTTTTTTTTTATTTTTTTTTTTTTTCAAGGCCAGCAAACCATGAAAGCCTCTCGGAGCATCATCAGGTTTCCTGTTCTTTTTTCAGCCTCAGAGAAGTTCTCCTCACGACAAGTAACCTGAGCCTGATGAGAGAAGTAGGTTAATGAAAAATCTTATTTCTCTGGGTTTGAACATTGAAACATCTACACAATGTTTTAAAAAGTTATAGTCAATATTAAACATTTTCGCAGCTCATTATGACACATCATATACTCTCTGCCTGACACACAGCCTTCCTTAAAATTACATGCAACAGTCTCATGACATGTGACTGACCCCAAAGGTGTGGCCATGATCAGTGGTTGCATTGAGGTGATCTGTCCATAATACATTGATAGTTCCTAAGAGTACCTACCTACTGAAGATTAACTTTTTTGTTCACTTTTCAGGGTTGTGCACCTCGCAAGTGTTTGTGAGCAGTGGGCCATCAGTATCAGCTGCCTCAGGGATTCATTTTTAGCACTGATAAGCTACATGTGTCTGTGTTGGCCTTTTTACAGCTCTTTTGTGAAAGCAGCATTGCCAGAAATTGGTATTGGCTCTAATTTCTTGTTTGGAAACGGGCCAAGGCCATAATGTGCTCAATTCCCGGTAGAGATTTCAAATGGTGTTGCATAGCAACTAACAATCCTTTTTGTCCAATCAAGAGGCTTTTTTTCACAGTTTTTCTAATTGTTATTTATCCAAGGGAAAGCATCTCTTCTTCCCAGGAGCAGCCTATAGATATGCACTTACAATAGGTACTGTTTATACAGTGTTAGCAACTGGATGTGCTAGCATTTCCCACTCTCCAAAAGGATTTAAACATATCAGTGGTACAGTTTGGAGTACTTGGATGAGCAGCTTGAACTTTGTGCTATGAGTGTGTTTATCAAATATGCAATGCATTGTGGTTCTAATGATTGTGTGTCCTGTTTCAATGTTAACATGTAGTGGAAGGAGCAGGATGGGTGGATGTTGGACCCCAGCTTCAAACAGTTCCAAGCTCATACAGAACAAGCTACAGAAACCTTTCCTATACAGGACTCCACATCTCAAACCAGCGAGTTCTTCAAATGTAGGAAAAAACAAAGTAAGACAGAAAAATGTTGCAGTTTATAATTCGAAAAACTTTACTAGTGATGACTGAAACCAAATGAGTGTGTTTAACAACAATTTCTTAGATACAAGTATTCATGGTCTTTTCGACCAAAAACTTTCTTTAAGTTTTTGAAGAAATCAGAGACTGAAAACACAATTACCTGATATATTTATCATTTTAGAAGCATTTAGTGGTCCCAAGTATGATGATGGCTTTCCATTGTTCCAAAATCCCAGTTGTCAAAAAAAATGTCCCATTTGTCAGCCTGATATTCTAAAAACAGCCTTTGCTCCAAAAGCACATTGTTCCAAATATATGCACACTCCCTACACTTATTTCCTCCCCACCCATATATGCAAAAACATGTCCATGCTCTGCCTCTGATTTGCTCTGAGCCTGGCATCTTTTCACACCCTAACCCTAACCAAGTAACAAACACTAACTGAAACTAACTGATTCTAATGTTGGAGGCAGAGTAGGACAGGTCTCTGTAGAATGTGGTTTGGGAAAACAATCAAGGGAGAGTGTGGAGATTAAAGCACTTGGTTTTAAGAGAATTGGGTGTTAATTTGGATAACAGGCTATTGAAGGAATGGGCTTTCGGTCCAATGAGATATTTATGCACCTAATGAGGTTAAGGACCAGTTGCTTAAATCAAGTTCTCTGAGTATCTGCCTACATGTCCTCTTCTCCACTTGCTGTTTACAGGTGTATATCCCTGTCATGCAGTAATTGGGGCGAGACCCTACTGCTCCCCTGAGTACAGCACTGACTTCTACAAGTTAGGTTCAACATTACCTTGCAGCAATTACAGGTGTGTTCCATTCATCTAAACTGTTTTACCTCGGTGTGAGCTTGTCTAGTTCTTCAGTTTCAAAAGACCTTTAGAGTTTTCTTTAACTGTCTCAGACATTGTCGCATAGTAACAGTTTACAGTTTAACAGCCAAATCAGAATTTGACAAATACTACAAATAGTTTCATTTTCAAATGCCTTATATGTCTTTATTAAATGTGATAAGGTAGGTATAGATAAGGTCAGTCACTTCACCAAACATCATCTTTATAATCTCACATCAGGTTACATGACATTTGTTGATGTGTTTTCCTGTGTGTTTTCTATAGCTCGTATGTTCTGCAAAGGAACAGAAGTGGAAATTTAAACTTTCTATAAAGTTAATTTGTCATGCAAGTCACTGAATGGAGCTCTGTTTTTAAGAAGTTTAATTTAGGAGGAAGAACATGATCAACAAAATTAGTCCTCATGAAGCTCTTTCACTAAAGAGGGCTGTTCATCCATTACAGAGCTTAGATCAGTTGCAGTTATTCAAAACTGTCTACAATATTTTGAATTAATATTAAATTAATTCAAACAAGTGTGGCTGTTGTGAACAAAAAGACACCCTGTACTATAACAATAACTTTTATACTTCATTATAAAATTGAAATTAGCTTTATGTGAAATCCAAATTGATCACAGCACTTTCCTGGTGTCGATGGGGCTCCTCATACTGTAACAAGACAGACTGGAGACATTTGTCCAGCAGGTGGTGCAATTTCCATTTTTATCAGTAAAAAGAAGACAAGCTGAAGTCAACAGCATGTGGTTATACATGACTTGAGTTTTTTTACAATCTGTGCTTTGTTTCTGTCAACCACCAATTTCACATCCAAACTATTAATCCTTATTGCAGTACGATGTCACATATCAAAGCAGATAGCTTCATTCCTCTCCAGTTTTCTACCAGAACAAGGTGAGTTGAATGCCATTACTTATATAAAAAAGGTGTGAAGAAATAAGAAAAAAGTCCTTCAACATGTTCTTTTTTGGTTTCACTTACAGAGTGCCGTACTCAGAGAAAAAGAGGCTCCTGGACAAACAGGTGGAAATACAGGAGGTGAAGCAGCTGGATGAATGGAAGCCTGCTGTGGGCATCTTCCCAGCACTGCTGAAGGTTTTACAGCAAGATGGCAAAGCCAGCTAATAAATCAACCAAGTGATGGCATGCATGATGTTGAGCTGAGTGTTTTATGAAGGGAAGTGTTCAGTGATAAGAACTTGAAAATGAACAGATTAGACGGACATCTCAAAGCAAAGCAATCTTAGCACTGGGGCAAGATTTTTTACTGTACAAAGTAGTGACTTTGAAAACTGGTGTTATGACAGTATGTATGGACAAAACTGCACATGCACAGCTTATGCGTAACATTATACTCAGTAAATTTGATTTCTGCTGTGATGAACTTCTTTTAATGATAAAAAAATATCAATTTCATATACACTTTAAAGTCATGTTTGTTGTGTTCTTTGTCTGTAGTTTATCAATCTAGAGATTATAGAAATTACACTGTATTTTATGTATTAAGGGCTAGCATAAAGACTGACTCCAGCAAGCTCCTGAAAAACAACAGAGCCTACGTTTTCCATTATGCAACACAGTAGTATCTTTATATCCTGGTCATGTTTTCCAAACTTTACACTTCCTGTGCATCCTCCACACAGCGAGTGTGACAGGAGTGTGTAGTTTTCAATGCCAGATAACCTCGATGACATCACAAGGCATCACCAGGTTTGCTGTTTTTCTTTCAGACTTAAGAGAATTACTCCTCATAACAAGTAAACTGTTCTGATCTGTTACTTATGCTGCAGATTCTTGCCATGCATACTGTATGAATGCAGCAACCATATTTATTTCAATAACCAGCACATTCAATCCAAAGAAGATCTAATTTAGATTAAAAAAATGCTTAATTTAAGTAAAATAATAGGTTCAATCAGTGTACAGGAAATACTTTTTCTTATTGAAGACTTGTACCTTTTCTAAGCAGCATTTTCACAGCTGATTATAACATGTCACATACTCTCTGCCTGACACACAGTCTTACTTGAAATCATGTGTTATGGTCTAGTTACATCAGACTAACATGTGACTGTCACTAAAGGTGTGGCCGTGATCAGTGGTACCATCAAAGCTGTCTGTCCATAATACATTGATAGTTCCTAAGAGTATCTACCTACTGAAGATTAACTTTTTTGTTCACTTTTCAGGGTTGTGCACCTCGCAAATGTTTGTGAGCAGTGGGCCATCAGTATCAGCTGCCTCAGGGATTCATTTTTAGCACTGATAAGCTACATGTGTCTGTGTTGGCCTTTTTACAGCTCTTTTGTGAAAGCAGCATTGCCAGAAATTGGTATTGGCTCTAATTTCTTGTTTGGAAACGGGCCAAGGCCATAATGTGCTCAATTCCCGGTAGAGATTTCAAATGGTGTTGCATAGCAACTAATAATCCTTTTTGTTCAATTAAGGTGCTTTTTCTTCATTGTTTTCTAATTTCTATTAATATGAGGGAGAACATTTCTTCTTCTCCGGGGCACCTGTCTGATATTGTTAATATCACAGGACCTCCTATATTAAAGTCGTAGTCAATAGTCAGCTCCAAAGGGATTTGAACATATCAGGTCAGTTCAGAGTACTTGAGGAAGCAGGAATGTCTGAGATTTGTATTTTAAGGATATATATTTAATATCCCATGGACTCTAGTTCAAAAGAATATTTGTACAACTTAGTTGCGAGCATGGGTTGGGCGTAACAAGATGGATGGATGTTGAAACTCAGCCTCAACCTGTAGCAGCTCACACAGAGCAAACTGCAGAAACATGTCCTATACGGGAGACCCCGTCTTAAACAGTTCAGAGTTCTTTAGCAGTGTGAAAAAATCAAAGTCCATAAAATGTAGAAGTTTATTATTTAATACTGATTTTTAACTTTGTCAAGAGAAAAATGAACAGTGGGGTGTGTTGACTGAATCCAAGAAGGCTTCTGGGATTAACAATAATATTCTAGACACAAGAATTCACTGTCTTTTTACTACCGATAGACCGATTATCAGCTGGGCCAATCATCGGTGTCAGTATTCGGCATTTTGACACATATCGGCATCTGCCTTTTTTTTTAATCCGACAGCCAATAAGAGATCAATTTAAAACTGGGTTATTTTGGCCCTGATGCAGCCGCTCCACTCTGTCTGCAGTCATTACTCTGTCTCCAGTATTGTCCCACCCACAGCACCTTGCACGCTGCACTTTTTGTTAGAATTTCAAACTGTGCTGTCCTTGTTTGACAACCTTGGTTCGTTTCAGTTTTTAAGTTTATGTCTTTATTACTTATTATTTAGGATAAGTGTGCGTGTGTGTGTGAATTTTGGCAAAAGGCAGTACCCTTATCACTTCTTGTTGATTCACTACAAAGCAGCAGTCGAGTTATAGAGGTTTAAAACATCGCTGATCCCTTGCACAGAGTGTAGGAAACATATGTCTGTGAGTATCTGAGTGTACATGTGTGG
>JAQMCX010000023.1:3194141-3229086 GCA_029814765.1 Acanthurus leucopareius
ATATGGAACATTTTTATTCGGTTTGGGCTTCTAACCCGATTCTAATTGGAATATTAGGCTCCATGTAAACCCAGCTACTGAAACCTGTCATTGAAGAGGAGCACATGTGTCACTAACAACATTAACGATGTTGCGGTCCAGTGTCTGAGTCACTGCAGTGACTGCAGCTTGAACAGCACCAGGACCCTGAAACTGAAGCAGCTAAACAGATGCAACCACCAACTTAATTATTTACACCTGCACTTTTCCTACTGTGGCATGTCAAACTGTCTTGTGTGAAAAAGGCCAATGCCTGTGTGTGGCTAAAGAGTCCCCCTGTGCCACTGTGCCATGTGACCTGCATTTTTGACCAAGGTAGTGCAACTGCCAGGAGTCCTTCAGTTCCAAACCTGAAATTTAAAGGCCTCTTTAGGGTCCTGCCTGAAGTTTTATAATGAAGAACGATTAATTATTCAACGCAGATTGATAGGATTAGTATGGAACTTTCTTTACCCCTTTTTAAAGGCATCTCGAGGTTTGTTGTTCTATCTGCTTTGACTGCACATCATAATGTGGCTGTTTTCTTGCTGAAGTAATCAAGGTAACATGAACTGTTATTTACACAAAACCTATCAGCAACAAGCCATAAAGGGACCAGCCCACATATAAAATGTATGGCTCCACCTCAGTCAGAGGCATTATACTGGGCCCTGGGGATATATTCAAAAGGAAATGCTGTGGTTACAGCCTTTGTGTCTAAGAGCGCTTGTGTGTGCATTTTTTGCATATATGTGACAGAGTGGTTTTGTGTGTGTGTGTGCTGTGGGGGTGGCTCCGCTGGTGGATGACTAATGACTGTGTGCATGCGTACATGTGTGAGTCTGAGAGAAGCAAAGATTGGGTGAGAATTCCCTTATTTGCTCAGATTTGTTTATCAGGAGATGGATGTGCTCATGTATGTTAATGCGCACTTTAAGTTTTAATTACCTGTTAAATCAATGAGTTGACCTACAAGGGCAGGTGAGGAGAAACACCAGTGGCAGAAATAACATGGTTTGTCTCAATCTATTAACCTGTAAGCTTACATTCTAGCCCAAAACACCCTCAGCTGGACTAACAGCATACAAGCCCCATTCATTCCTCTGTGTGGCTCACAACACATTCAGATTTGTCACCGTCAAATATGTCATTTTAGCAGCAGTCAAAGTAAACTACCCAGCCTCTCATGGTACTTTATAAATGATTTACAAATCAGGGTGGAGCAGAAAATAGGCACACACACATGCCAAGTGTGTGTTCAGGCTACAGCATGTGTCATTTCTCAGCACCGCTCTCTCACATAGATCGATTCTTATGAAAAATGTGACACGTCAGCGGTGTAATTGTGTGTGTACAAAATGGATGAAAGTGTAGCGCTCAGCAAAAAAATGTTGAATTGTCACATGCATTTGATTGTAGTATATGCAATATGTTAACCACCAGTGAAACTCGATACACAGTTCTAACCAGAGCTGACTGTCAACAAAGAAACAAGTTTAAAAACGATGTTGATAAAAACACACTCTCTGTTTTTGTTCGTGATAAGTTGCGTTGTGGTATAAACACAATATGGCACAATGAGGTACATGAACACTACTCTTTATATCCATGTTTTCTGATATTTTTTTCATGCATCTGGACATCACCTCAATGCAAGTGCTCAAGCAACATACAGTGCATTTTTAAAAAAAAGTATAAACATTATTAGCATTTTATATTAACAGCTGACCATGTGACAACACTAAGGAGTGATTTTGTCTTAATGATTTTAAGGATTTTGGTTTTTTTTAGTCTAACTTTATGGTTTCATTGTATTACTCAGACTTAAACAGCTGTATTTAATAATAAAAAAAAGCTTTGATGAACCCACTTTACACTGCTTGTCCAACACCAAACACTTAGCAGACAAAGGTTGATAAACATAGTTGAGCATTTAGCAACTAAATAGTCACGTATTTCCTACTTAAGTTGTTGTGTAAGTTGGTGTAAACCAAGCTAAAAGAGAATGTGATTTGTACTTATCTAGTGGCTAGAAACATGGCTCTAACATTACATGAACGCTGACGTTGTTATAGTTCAAGGTCAAAAAACATTATCAATACAACTGTACTTGCTTGTTAATATAAAGCAAATAGAGCGACTTATCCTGAGTGAGTTTAAAGGACAACCTTCAAGGATGAGTCCTTAGCTGGACACACAGCACCAGCTGTCTTGGCTACATTTCTAAGCTGTTGGTTGTGATATTTGGCAGCTGAAAGGTCACGCACACAAAACATGCTGTTTGAGGTTTACAGATTGAAAAAACTGTTTGGAAAAGCTGGTCTGTCCTCAACCATCCATCTTCAAATGCCTGTAACACTTGCTTTTCTTACTACCATCTTCATAGACTGAATTTTTGTAGTAAATACTTTAAATGTTTCATCAGCTTTCATCAAAAAAAAGACCAAAAAAAATTCAAGTTTTATCAGATTTGGACTCCAACTAGAGAATTGTAAACTTACAAATTTAATCTTGGATTTCTTATTTTAACAATAAAAATTTCCTCATCTAGTTATTTAAAATAATGTGATTGCTTGTTGACATTTGACTCAGTTTATACTAATTATAGAAAGCTAAAAGAAACAAGCAGAAAAACTACTGGTGGATGGGAATACCCTGTGTGAATCTGTCTGTTGGCTACTTTATAATCATACATTTTCAAAGTTGCCACAGAATAGCAGAACCAAATTACTCCCCTTAATCCTCTAAAGCCTCCCAAACGCTCATTATTCCCCTTCTAGCACGGCTGAGGGTTAGAAACCAAAATACCATGCGGCTGATCATTTATAAAATCCATTTGTGTTCTTCTGTGTGTCATCAGGTGCACACATGTCTTGCCATTTTATATTTTACTGTGCGCTGGCATGCATGTCCAAATACTTCACACATCAAGGGATGTGAAATTCATCATGAAGCTTCATTAATGGGTTTTTGGGGGCATCTGGGGTAAGCAGAACAACAAAAATTCAACATATACATTTTATTGACACAAACAACTCCAATGCATTCTCATTTAAACATTTAAAATGCCTTTATTTGATGGGAAAGTCATGTAAAACCTTACAAACATACTCTAATGTGTTTTGGCATTTAGAATACAACAGAGAGTTCAATTGTTTTGGATATCCATCATATTTCTGGCACTTTGTGAATGCTAAGGAAGTGCATGAGTAATAAATTAGTGAATTAACTTGTTTTGTAAAGTGCCTGAGGGGTCTACTAAGTAGAAAAGTCAGTTAATTTACATGACCTAATGACTTTTTACACTTTAATGTACTGTTAAAGTGACAGAATTATGCTGCTATATATGCTACTGTGTAAAAACCAGTATTCCCATTTAAAGCAGATTTTGAATCATCTGTAGCTTAATACATTTATTTACATAATAATGCTAGATGTAATACCTTTGTTGCATATTATAGTTAGATTTCACTCACTGCTGGTGACTGTACGTTATTGTCTAAGCCAAAATGTATTTTGCGGCCATGTACAAGCACCACAAGATGGCAGTAGCTACAGTTTAAGTGCCACAAAGATATAGATTGTTTTCATCCTATAAACTCGTGAGGCCTGTGTACATCCAGCAGTCACAGAGCTAAATTAGTATTCATCGGGAATAATGGCTCTGGCCCACTGACATAAATACAGATGAATGTCTTCTTTCCGCTGCAGAAAAACCAAAGCCAAAATATCCTCTGCGCTAATGACATCTTTTGGAGCCAGAGTCTGCACAGTAGTGATGGGCACATGGAGGTGCTGTGTCAAGGTTCACCAATATGGCTGCCCAACTCAATCACAGGAAGGGTTAGTTGTCAGTCATGACTTTAACCAGTTTTAATAGCCTTAAACAACTCATTACAAAACAAAACTTATCAGACAAATGAAAACTTAAACAAGGACCAATGTGATATGAAATACCTGCAACTACAGGATCCATCTTTAGGGAAAATTTATCAGAGGTCTACTTTTATTATTTGGTTTGACCCATGTCTTATCTGCTAATACAGAGGGAAGGAGTTTAAGACATATACTACATCCAGGCACCAGGGGGCGCTCAAGATATTTTTAAGAGCCGTCATGACATCCATCTTTATTTATGTCAAGGTTTTAGCCACATTGAAAGAAAGTCCTAATGCTCACTTATGTTCAGCTGATTACTTAGTTTGTTTACTTTTCGGTGTTCAGCAAGGACCTGAATGTGGGTTTAACAAAGCTTTTATGGCTGAAAATGCTGTTGCAGCTTTAAAGCCAGAGGTTGATGAGGGTGAAGGTTGCATAAAACAAAACCAAAACAATAAGAGAAATACCTGTGTCTTAAAATGTTATATAGGTTAATCAGCTGGATGCACGATGCTTGATTTGCAAATGGGCAGACTGTGTTCAGGAGTTTTCTTTCTGAAAACAGTTGCTTGTTGAACCAGAAGTTGATTTGATTTAAGTATGTTGGCCAGAAAGAAAAAAACCAAAAAACCAAAAAAAAACAGTAAGACAAAAGATGCAGGCTCCTTAAAGCTGAGGGAACTGCAGTAAGGTACTAATTTTCTGTAGTTTGAGTTTGTCACTGTGGTCCCTCTCACATTACATGTAATAATCTGATCCAGTTCTCATATTAAAATATTATATAGCAGAACTTTAACAATAAAAATATAAAGATCAATTATCAAATTTCAGTTAACTCCCTGCTGGAGTTATTCTGCATTAAGAAACATTGTGGAAATTCAAATGATCATATTTCATTTTGGTGATATAAAGCTATTAAAAACACACCCATCGTTTTTTAGTGACTAACTCCATTAATGCACTGTATTGTTAAGTGATACAATGCCTTTTACTTTGAACTCCCAGGCCTGTGCTCTGTAAGTAATGATGGACTGTTGTCTGCTGTTTCGCTCTCCTGGGAAGCATCTGGGATAAACCTCTCACTGAACTCCATTAGTTGAGAAAGCTCTCTGCTTAGTGTCAGCTCAGTTATATATGGTGCAGATTTGTTTTATGTTTATACTTAATCGATGAGTGTGGTTTTATGTGAAATCTCTTTATACCAGATACTAGGCCAGCCTCTTAGGGAAATTAAACTTTCTGATTGTGTGGCAGATTGCTGTCAGTGGAGTACTGGCGTCTAAGCAGGAATGCCATTCACATTTTATGAGTATTTGGATTTTGTCAAGATAGTTAATACACTTAAACAGTGTTGCACAAATAGTGGCACCTACTAAACAGAAATTGTGCAATGCCATCACAACAAAGTCTCTTTTTTACAGCACCTTTAAGTTTTTTAAACTAAAGCAAACAATGTCAGCACAATGCCATGCTTAAGTTTTAAATTGTGGAGCAGCTTTGCTGAATGTAGAGGCATGATGGATGTGACATGTACCCCAGCAGCACTGGCATCTACAGTTGAGTAAAACATGTTTCGAGCAGAACTTTCTAAATGATAACAAAGGCATAACCAGGCAATAACATCTATTTTCCTCCCCTGTTATGTGGTAGTTGATCCCATCATCTGCTCTGAGCATAAAATGCTCTTTACCTCAGATTTGCCAACATTTTTGGTTGCTCTTCTTCTCATTCTACTGGGTCACACCCATGTCACCACACCGGACCCACTGTGTCAACAAAGTGTTTTACACAGACTTGTTGGCTCAGACGCAGACCAACAATGACCCTGCTCTCCGTCGTGTAACATTTATACAGAACAGTAGGTTGCAATTATGGTGCAATATTTCCTCCTTAAGCAGGCTTTGTAAAAGCAGCTAATGTTTAAAGTTTTTCAAGCACAGTTCCATTTCCCTCTCTGGCTAAAATGACCCTCTGGACTCACTTAATAAATATATATATTATCAGATTATTGTAGTTATTAATAAAACAGCTACTTTTGGTTGTCACTACTGCCCTTTATCATCACCAAATTATTATTATTACACCAAATAAAATGCTGTTGTTAGGACAATAACATCAGGTACCAGGCATCTAAACTGTTGCGAAACAAGTTATGCACTCTGCTCTGTGTGTGTGTGTGTGTGTGTGTGTGTGTGTGTGTGTGTGTGTGTGTGTGTGTGCATGTGTGTGAGTGTATGTGTGTGGGAAAGATGAACAATGTTTGCCAAGCTTACATGCAGCGTTGCAGAGAAGCTGTGATCATACCTGAACTGTGTTCTGAATTTCCACCACAGTTCATTTTCCTGTGTGACACATTCCCTCTGCTGTGTTTCTCCCCGTAAACTCAACCTTAAGCCTTCTGAAGCCAAGAACAGCTTAAAAAAAAGGTGATGCTACACCTGTGGTGGCAGGCGCAGTTGAGCACAGAGTGGGATCAGAAAGAATACACTGGGTGCATTAGAGGCTGTGGCAATCACTCTCACTTCTTTCATCTTATGTAGACACAGAGCTCTCTCGGTCACGACACACTGACAGTTTGGGAATCCTGGGGAGGGTTTCCCTCAGAGAAAATGTAGCCTTTTTTTCTCTCAGTGCAAAAATGAATACAGCAGCTTGAGCATACCACCATCTGCGTATGGTGGGTGATTCACTGGACATGTTTTAGAGCCAATGGCCACCGTCCTGATTTGCTTGTACTGTTTTACCAACAAAAATAATAACTCACAGAAGTTACTGTTTCTTTAATATTCATACTGCGACGATACAACATGATCCTGGTAATGATCCACATATAAATTGGGATAGGGTAATTTGGGGTTTTAGTGGCTATAAAACTGAACCTGAGCAGCCTCTATTACATCATGTTGCATCATGTTGGCACCACTGCAGGAGGGGAAACAACTTCAGTGAACCCAGGCCAACATCAAAATAGAGCCCTGAGGTTTCATTTCAACAAAAAACAACAAACAGTGGATTTACAGGATAAAATATCCTGCGAGTAAGTCAGTGGAGCATTATGTACCTCGGGATGTACTCTTTTTTCAAAGTGTCACACTTGATTTTTTTTTTCTGCATCATTGTTTTTATTTGGCCAGTTATGTTGAGCAGTTTCTTTCAATGTTAAGCTGAGGTGAAGACAGGCATTCAGGGTTTTTAAAGTAGAAAAACAGATATTTTGCATTTGTTCTCTTTAAATGTATCTTTTTTTGTCAAAGACCCCCTTCTGCCATTGATTTAATCCTTAAAATATCCTCTCTGATGGTCAGAATTATGTATTTATATATTTTTTGTCAAGATATAAGTTATTTCATGTCTCAAAATACCTTAAATGTCACAATACACCTTTAGCCTCATTAAGTATGCACTGTTCTATTTGTTCGACGCCCATGACCACTCCCCTTTACCACTCGGTCATCTTTGACTCTCTGCATCGTCTTGCTAGCAGGGTAACAGAACAATGGCAGCATGTTTGAACCAGACTAAGAAGAAGAAGAAGAGGACTAAGTCGTACGAGGTAGCTTGCAGCGTAACAGAACAGTAATATGTTTTATGGGTTAGGGTTATAATGTGTTCTATGCATCACTCTGTACAACTTAGAACATAACAGTTAGATATCTTGACCCTTTGACTTGCTTTACTGTGTAAGCTGTCAACTATTAATGATGATACATAGATAAGCCTAGCGTTTGCTTCTTCCTGACTGACTGTGGCTTCTCTGCAGACTTGTGACTGAGAAACCTTTTTTGTCTGAATCTGCCTTTTGAAACTGTCGCTGAATGCTAATTTCAACCCCAGTTTACTTTGTTAGATATAATAATAACACCAGAAAGACATATTAATGATTAAAAATTGGATTTTCACTGGAAGGGGTCTTTAAAAACATAACAGTAAAAAAACAAATAGATTCACAAGCACTTGAACAGAATCAAGTAATATTATTTTTACTAAAGTTTATTTACAAAGCTTAGGTGACATTTACACAGTATTAAACTCTGGCCAGCAGTCTGTGCATTCCCCCACCCCTCTTGTATAAATGACTCCCTCCAATTTGAATAAAAAATGTTACACTTTATTTTCATTAAGTATGTTTCTCTCCGCATCTCTTTTTAAACTCTTGTATTCTACGTGTATAATATGCTCCTCATCAAACCAGTGTTTCCATGTTATGTGTTTGTGGGTGTGTTATAATTTTGTATACAACGCCAACACCAGGAGTAGGCAATAAAAGAGAGCAATAAAAGGCTGTAGGGGTGCCCTTTCTTAATTTAAGCTGCAGTCGACCAAAAAGGATGAATTACTCTCAACAATCTCTGTTTTTACTGCACCCTACACTTCTCAAAAATACATAAAAATCACATTACAGAGGTCCTTCAGCATGGCTTTAAATATTGATAAGCACAAATCTGTTCAGATGGTGCTGGTTCCTCAAACTTCTCTACCCACCAACACAGAGCCAACAAAATAAGAGAAAACCATTCTAACTACAATTTACAATTAGATAAAAAAAAAATCCACCTGCATACCCTTGCACTCAAAATCCAATTTCAGGAACGTCTTTCATAATTTATGTCTCTGAAGCAACACCAGCATCTCTTTTGCAAACTGTGTCGCATTTACATAGTTACAAAAGAATTGCAGTGGGTAAGACATCCCAGTCCAATACATTTTTAAACAGACACAATTGTTGTCAACTTACGGTGTTATCAAAAAACAGTCTTATTGAAAAGTTTTTTCTGTTAATTCAGTAAATGAGTGGGTTTGGAAAGAAAGCATTATAGGGACAATTGGAGGAAAGGGGAGAAAAAGATAAGCAGGGATTGAATTGGCTGCTGAAGCGAGGCTCCACTGTGAGCAATGTGCAGATTTATTTATCAGTCTGTTCAAGGGGCTGTCCTTCCTCCCTCCTTTCCCCAAGTCCTGTCTCCTCTTCCTCCTCCTCCTGTTCTTCCATATTCATGCTTTATGTACACACTCAATTATTCAACATGCAGTTTTCACAGGCTGTACCTCCCACTCTGCCAGCTGCATGCCTTGTTGTAGCCTGAGATAAACACAGCCACTTTAGGCTGCAGACAGCATCTGAGCCATACACAGCTCCTCCATTCTAAGACCCTATGGGACATTTGCCATGGAAATTTACCGCCCAAAAGAATCAATGAATAAACTAAACCTTCCAGCTCTACATGACGCATAAAACCACATTTCTCAGTTGTTTGAGACTGTTGGTTGACTGATTGTAAAACAAATACATTTAAAATGTTTAACACATATAAGGCGCTAATGTATGACTAACCAATGTGCTGTTTGGCCATTTAACTGCCCAGTAGCAGTGATAGGTTTAATAATTTCAAAGGATTCATGTTTGACTTCACCCTCACTACACATACACTCATGCATACACTACACACACATACACTAGCATGGTGAGAGGAGTGGAAAATGTAAATAATGGAGAAAGAAGAGAAACAAATCAACCCATCTGATTACAGTTTCTGATTTATGACATCAATAAGTCAATACCTGCCGACAGCAGGTTATTGCAATCACCGCATTTTTGGTTCATCACATGGACTTCGTCTAAGTATATCCTGTCTCTTGCCAATCCATGCCAAGACATACCCCATTCAAACAGAAGAAGTGATATATAAAATGATAGATAGCTGAAAATCTATTCCAGCACAATATTCTTAGACATTACATCCATAGTAGATGATCTCACACCTCACTAACCTTTGTACTGCTCTGTTCTAGTATTTTAGTTGCCAAACTCTAACCTTCTGTTAAATATACCATAGTCACTATGTACACATATTGTAGAGATATTGACAGATTACATTAAAAAAATAAGTGTTTAAAGACAGTAACGAATTCTTGCAGAGTTGTCCAGTGTCAACATTCTTGTCTAACAGCAGAGTTGACTATAATATTTGGCTCCCCTCAGTAAGCTCATCCTGATGAGCCTGCAGGTGATATTTTAATAGCCACCAAAACAAGTTTAAAAATGTTACTTTTAGCCTATTTGTTGACCCAATGTCATGATGTTGTTTTTTTTTTTTTTTAACTTGCTTCCTCACACTCTCTATCTTCTTCATTTAATAGTAACTCTTTACATGTCTTAAACAGATTTCTATTCAGTGACAACACAAAAAAACCCATCTGGACAAACAGATTTACTCAGAGCTTTTTTTAAATTTCAAGTAGTTGAGTATTTTTTTAAGTTGTTTTTTTTTAATCAATTTAATAAGAATAAAGAACTTAAAGCGCACACTCATCACTTAAGTCATCATCAGGTTTAAATTATAGTTGCTCACCTTGGGACATTTTCTTCAAATTCAGCTGTTCTATGTGTTTTGTAATATATATTAAATGTTAGCACACTGACACATTTAACAAAGATGGTCAACATAATAGTTATTGTACAATTCAAGCATTAACATGTTAGCTCTGTTAGCATTTTATTCCTTTATTTCTTTCTCATACTCTCACAACAAACAGTACTGTTTTCTAATGTACAGACTCTTCAGTTGTATAGTTGCTTGTATATTTTCACGGTATTCGTCACAGGTGCCTTCTATTATTGTCTATATACACCTTTTTTTCAAATGCTATAAAATCTTAACCAGTCACCATTCTTGTCTTTTAGCATTCTTAATTTTTTTTGCTCACTATTATCCTAAATTCTATCTGTTCTGTGTAAATTCATGGAGAGAAATGTAAAACCAGAATTAATGGTTGTATGTGTACACATACTAAGCCCTTGAAGGTGACCTCTGATTCTGATGTTTTTATTCTGATGTTTGCATGCAGCTTAAAGCCCCAGAGGGCCTGAGTGCAGTCTTCCATCACCTCTGGCTGAAGACTTGAACGCAGCAAGCAGAAAGAGTGCAAACACTTCTGCCTTCATTCAAAATTTAGATTTTTCTATGCATAGTCTCAAGAGAAAAACACTTAAGGTATATATGTTATAATATAATTCTGTCATCAGCAACATAGTGTGAAAATGTTCCTTGAAATGGAGTAAAATTGCATTTTTAAAATTTGCTGTTCTTAAGTGTTTTTTTCATGGGACAAAAAATACAAACAAACAATAAAAATAACTGCATTTAAGATCTGAATAATAATTAATAACACAATATTTTTTACTATGAAGACATTTAGATTACTTGACAAAAACATGAGGAATTAGCTCCTTGGAAACAGAAGCAAGTTCTTCACATTCACTTTGTGTTCGTACTCGTCAGGTGCACTTCTGCAGTCACAGTCACAGTACATCACTCTATGAATGGTACGAATTGTTCTCCGTCAGTTGTTCAAGAGCCTGCACAGTTTGATTAGTCCGACATGTAGAGCATAAAAATCATTTACTATTTTGGTTATCAGACAAACTCAAAGCAGAGGGGAATTTTAAGTAACTAATTACACAAAACAGTAACCTGGAGCTGGGACCTCAAAAGAGAACAGAAATGTAATCCGAGAAGGAGCAGGTGATCATTAAATTGTCGATTCCATCTTTGAACTCTTGATAAATAAATCATGCCACAGTCTTTGTCTCCTGCAAAATGTAGAAACATCTGAGGATTAAAAGGAGAGATTGTTAACCATTGTAAGCCACCAACAAGAAGAAAAAAGTCAACAAAGACATATAATGTTCAATGCCATCCATATGCAGAATTTAGGCCTTTGCTGTTATCAGAATCAACAACTTAGACAAAAAGTGCCAAAATTTTGATCTGGAATAAAGGGGGATCATCCTGAGTAACTGTTTCCATAGTAGTTCTCTCGGATGTGCTCGCTGGACCAGACTTTTTTTAAAAAATACTAGGACCCTCTTGGGAAAAATAGTACAACTTGGCAGTATATTTGTGCTGTCATGGCCATTGTGCTCTGCTTCAATGGTAGTGTCAGATGTTCAGCTTTTTGGAAACAACCATCAAACACTGAAGGTAGCTATAAGAAGCCACAGAAGGCTCTTAACCAAACACACAAAGATCTGGCAACATCAGAGAGATGCAGACAAGTCAAGAAATGTTATTGGGCTTAAAGTCGCCTCACACTCTTGTTATTTTATCCTCATTAAACCTCATTTTACTGAACATGTCATTCACAACATTCTCTCTGAGGTGAATCTCTTGTGCCATTGAACAGCTGTAATCATCAGACCTGAGATGGACACACCAAAGTTACTTCCTCTTGCCATATCAACATTTGTCAGGCAATCAAAGGACTGGCATCTGATAGTGAAACAATATCATAGAATACATATTATAATAACGTTGTTTATTTAATACCTTTTTTGTTTCCTTCCAGATGTTGGGGGACCTTACTCATAACTGTAGACTTAAACATCTGAGGACTACAGGAGCAGGTGATCAAACTGCAACAAATGCCCAACTTCTCCAGTGGAGATGTGACACCCTTCTGCTGAGTGGCACTGTGTGTTCTAGACTGAAGTGGAGTAGATTAGGGGAATTTGGTTAATTAAAAAACTGTGTTAATTAAACATCAACTAACCATGTAGCAATGAATAGCAAGTGCCATTTATTCTCAGCAGCTAGTTATCACGCTGGCTTTTCTACCACCACATGTTTTCTAAGAGTCTGCAAAAAAACATTTATCTAAATAAATAAATAGGTCATAAACATAACTGAATAACTACATATATAACTACCTATGCATTAATAACTTGGGGCATACAGAGTCAGAATATTGTGGTAATGTATCATGCACAAATAAATCTATCTTATAAATATCTTTATGTGCTGTACACAATCTGATGTAGCCAAGCTTGCCCTAAAAAAGTTGTCATCTTTGCAACAGAGAGGTTTATATAATTGATGGGGTTAGGAGGAAGGGAAATGCACAGAGAGAAGATGGACAGTGTTTGTTGGTTCTCATATTAGCAATTTAGCTAGTCTTAAAAGTTAACTAGATTCAAAATCAGATTTAAGAAGCTAACTTGATGTGAAAATAGATATTTGACATATTTTGTAAAGAATCGCAAATGGTAAACTTGAATAAAAAAAATAGTGCAAAACTTTGCAAAAACTTACACTGTTTTCCTTCTTCTTCCTCTTCCTCAAACGTTTTTTGGACATTTGCAAACAGTCTTACTTTTTCTTTTTCAGTCCTTTTGTTGTTTCTTTCTTTTCTTTCTTTCTTAATTCCTATTTACACCAGGCCAGAGGCACTTCTGTAATGTCAGGTACCTGTCACACCAGGGGCTTCAGAACTGCTGCTCGATACTACTCCATGAGCGATAGACATAGATGAGAGCAGCATGGTAACATAGATTAAGGAGAGAGGAGAGAAGAGGGAGGTTGAACAAGGTAGCGGACAGTGTCATGACAGTTTGTAGCACTGATCACATACTTTTTTTTCTGCTCTTACTAGCCAGTTGATTTCTGATATAGGCCTTAAAAAATACATAACAAAGTTATTCATTGTCTGTTGTTTCCTGAGTACAGCCCAGGTTTGTTTGAGGTCATTTTGTACAACAAGCTGCATGCTTCTGAAACGATTTAAATGAAAAAACAATGCTCAAGTGAATAAGACTGATTGCCATTGTAGTTCTAAATATATGTGCTGGAGGCCACTCAGCTCCTCTTGTGGAGCAGAGGAGTAAACAACTTTCTGATTTAGTTGCTTTGGCAAAGCAACGTAGTGTGATTGGCTCAAGTCAGCTGATTTAAAAAAGATATTTGCATAAACTTTAGCCTGTATCAGAATCTGTCCTTACTGCTGCTGAGTGCCATTTAAACATCTGTAACTAAGTTGACAGTGCTTATATCGGGTCCTACTTACCACAGCAGCATGTAACTTATGCTTTTGTCATGTTCCAGATATCACCTGTAGTTCAGCTTTAAAATCAGGTAAAAGTCTCTGTAAATGTGCTGAAAGAGGTCAGTGTCAGCTGCCTAACGACATCCCTGGAGATACAGGGATTCATTGCCCCTCTCACGTTGCTGTGTTCACAGTCCATGCAAGTCCCAGCTCTGTACTTCACCCCACTGCGCTGCTGGGATATATATTAATCAGAGTGCTTGGCTTGAGATGTCAGCTGTAGGCTAAGAAGGCTAAATTCAAATGGCAGTGGTAAACAGCACTAATGCAGACAATCCAGCGCCGTAAAGGAAAACAAGGCCAAACACCATTATCTCATCTCTCTCTCTCTGTTTGCATCAGCCTGCAATTCTGCACTCTGCTCTGTTCGAATGAGAGGAAGCAAAAATAGCTGCAGGAAGATGAAAGAGGGCAGAATGTGGGTAAATATGGAATACAAGAGACGTGCCTCAAATCCCTGAAATAGAAGGAGTGAAAATGATCACAGGCTCCTTCTGCCTTGTCACACAATTTCCTGTGGTGACAGCTTAAAATTTCAGGAGCGCTAACAGCACTTTGTCACTCCCTTCAACCAGGCATATTCTTTTGTGTATATAATATGAGTAAAGTAATGTGGGACTTCTTGTACACCACGTTGTCCTCTGTCCTATTAGACTGTTTACAAGATAATGAACACTAATGACATTCCGAATGAAACTGTTTGACAAACTGCGCGTTTGAAATGAGATCCTTCGAGGTTATAGTGCATCAGTGTCACATCAACGCTAAAATGTTACTCCGCACTAAAGACACTGCAGAGTAAACAGTGAGCTAATTAGCCATTCCAGGCACGATATGGCCACAGGCAGTTACCTCTGTGAAACCTCCCATTAGCTGCAGCGTTTCCACAGCCGACAGTATAAACCGTGCTCTCGCTGTTACCTTTTGGCCCTTATGCAAGACTCTCGGTGGCTGTGGTGGTGGTTACAGGGTACTGAAGGGGATGAATATTGAATAGGTAAGTGAGTTGTAATCTGAGAACACGTCACCAATTGAATGAAGAACAGTCTTTGTCACAGAAAGCATGTAAAAGCATGGTCAACATGTAAGAGAGATTGGTACACCTGATATTACGGTTGTGAGGTTTACATGTAGATACCAAATTAAAATGTTTCAAAAGTATCTTTTTTGCAAAATACTATATGTTGCAAACATGAATGATGCCTAAAACATTTTCACTTGTAAAAAAGTTTGCTGAAATGAAGACCAAATGGTTTGACCCTCTGGCACAAACCTGTGGTGACTGCCAAAACTGTACCAGAGTTAATATGCTAAACACTTTCAAAGTCTGGTGTAGCATTAAAAGATTTAAAAGTATCTGTAGCCCGCTGGCTGTTCAACAACCACTTGTGGTGCTAATTTTTTTTTTATACCTTGCACCATGAAATTCTCTTCAGAGGATCAATGATTTGTGCTCCCTGATAAACCAGCAGAGTGTTGACTCGAACTCAGCATTAACCAGCACGTTTAGCTTCCTCGTCAAAGTTAAAGACACCCTCTGGTCCTTTACAGTCTGCTTATCTTCATACATTTCTCCTATATGAAATATACTTTGCAGATTTAATAAGGCTCCTAACATTAGCCTGGAGTGGCCCCAGAGACTGTACCTCCAACCAGGCTTTTCATTTAGCTGCAAACCGTATCTGCAGTATTCATACTCTCTCTCTCTCTCTCTCTCTCTGCAAAGGGGTTTCCCTGCACAGGCATTCCCTCACTCCCTCTCTTATCTCCCCTCTGCTGCTGATACAGCGTGACCAGGATTATGCTTTTAACCCAGTCCAAGATGGCTGCCTCCAGCTGCCAGCTTGCTCTTTTTTTCTGTCTCTCTCACGCCCTGTGCTGCTTCTCTACACGCATGAAAGGGAGACTTTTAAAAAATACATGACCCAAGAGACAGAGTGACACTCCAGTCAGCGTTTCTAGACTGCAGCCATCCAAACCCCATGCTAAGAGATTCACTATCATCCGCTATTTGACAGCTAAACACGCTAATTAATGCAGCCATTCCATCTGTCACTTCAGATATTAGTGCTGTGTGTTTTCAAGGCAAACCTCCTCCGTTTCAGATGCAGTAAAGATGCGGTGCTTTTCCACATTAGCCTGTGCTCTGTGATCTTCTTGTCTCTGCTTAAATGTAGCATTTTTATGCAAAGTAATTAAACTGTAGACCAAGAAACCAGGAGCTTTTTGCAAGCAGACTACAGACCAGACATCCAGTGTGGTTTCAGGATTCAGAGTTTTGAGGAAGTTCTGTTAAAGCTTGGTAAAAATGAATAATTTACTGCAGTTCCAGTACATATAAAATGTGTGTTTTCATAATTTAACATTAACTTGACTGTAGTAACCCAGATTCTTGAAAACAGTGGCAGAGCTGGGAAAAAGGAGGAGATATTTTGGTCAGCGTTCTGGGAGAGGAAGCCCTTTCCTGCAGAGAGAACAACAGTGGGAGCCTTTCTAAGGCTTAATAGCACCGTCCTCTGAGTGTGTTAATGCTCGGCACTACAGTGATGTTCTGTGGCATCAGAGAGAGAACATTGACACAAACGACCTGATCTGGGGCACAATGACAAAATGAGTTCTCCAACATGACAATACGCCTACTCAGCGTACTGAAAATACATAAGAATCTTACAAAAAACAGTTGTTGCTCCTCACACGCATGACTTTGTTCTGTTTAACAAAATGAAATTTGATCTCTTTGTTTTAGCCATAGATTCAAGGTTCAGGTCCATGGTGAGACTGCAAACAGCTTTGTAACCAAGTTCCAGTGGTCACAAAACACAGCTACTGATGGGGATCAAGTGATGTAATGTCATGATCCATTAAGCTCTTTAAATTGTGTTGTGTTTTGTGTCAGATCCCAGTTCCTGTCATCTTTCCCTCATGTGTGATTGCTTGTCCCACCCTTATGTGATTCACCTGTGTCTAATTGTAACATCTCTGATTTGTGCTTCTAGGTGTTAAGTTAAATCACTAATCAGTGAAAATGTTAATGTTGGAGTATTTCCATAAGCTCATAGCCAACTGTGTCTGACTGTGTTCAGCAGGTACTGTAAACTGGGGGTTTATCAGAGCAGAAATGAGTTGCTTGGTGCTGCTGGACATTGTTAACATCAGCTGTGTGGCTGAGACAAACACTGTAAGGGCAAAGCAATGAGCTAAAAGATGCTATCATGGTGACCTGCTCTGTAGAGCTGAGGGAAACTACAGAGCAAGATAATAGTTTTCTGACTGAAAGCCTTTTAATGTAAAAGTCTGATCAATTTTTGATTTGAAAACTTGCATTTGTGAAATGTCATCTAAAGGTTCAATGTTCTATTTTTAACTTGTTTGTTTTTTGTGTATGTGATAAAACTAATCATTTATTTGTTCCATGGTGTGTGGTGTTTTCACAAGACAACATCATGAAAGGTTGAGTGGAGAAGGAGGAGCTGTGAGGTGAAGTAAAGCTGCCTCTCCATCATCACTGTTGATAAATGTAAAGAAACAAAACACGTTTACATACTGTAGAGGTGCCAGTTCCTTCAGCGTGGGGTGGCAGTTTTGTGTCAAACAGAAACAGTTATACTGGGAGCTGAGACTTTCATTCATTCTTAATGCAAGGACAAATAAATAGCATTTTAAGTGAGTTTCCATTCACAGCCGTCTCTGTCAGGTACACATTCAGGGAAATCAATCAAAGCCAGTCATTTGGCTTCTGACACAAGTCTTTATCCTCTCATCCCTCATTCTCTCCATGTGTCCTCTATTCATTCCCATCCGTCTGTTTCTTCTTTAGTGGTACATGTTTGATGCAGCTGCTCATGCACGGCGCACACGCAAACACCACTGTGGCTAAGCATGGATATAGCATACAAGCATACTTGCCCACACACACACCCACCCACACACAAGCAGATGGCACATGAGTGTGTGTTTGCATGCTGTATGTGTATTTGTGAGATGATGTGTGGGTTACCATGGTGACACTTCGTCCTCAGTCCTCCCCAACAAAAGTCTTGATGTTTAGACTCAGTATGTCACTTAAATGGGAGGAAGAGTGAGCTCATAATCGAATTAAAGGAACAAGCGAGGGAAATTAGAAGGAAATGAGGAATGAATGAAATAAAAAGGGGAAAATTAAAAATTAGAATTATGGGAAAGTACACAAAAAGTGGTGCAAAGCTACATGGCCTTGTTCTCTTTTTACATCTCAATGCTGCTCTGTTCATTTGTTATGATGTATTGTGCTGTACAGCTGCTAATTAAATTGATAATGGAATTAACATGGCATTACCCCAAGGAAAATGTCCAATTATAGTGTTTCATTGATTTTTTTTTTTTTTTCACATAACTGATGACACCTATTTTCCTTTTTTGCCCTATTATAGCTGCCTTTTCAGGAGAAATAATCCCCTTCGAAAAAGAAAGAACAGACTTTATTAATCCCTTTTTCCTTTTTTTGTTTTTCAAGAAGTAATCTATCATCTGTGAGGGATCAGAGTGTGAAAGTAATTTTCTCTAACCTGGTGTTTGTCAAAGAGGGAGATCAAAGAGGCTGCAGGAGAGTGAAGTTAAGCAGGCTGTTTATGGCATTAAGGAGAAGCGGCTTTCTGCGAGTCAGAGCTTAATGCTTCGATCCCGCATGCTGACAGCTCTTGTCACTGTGGATCTCTGTGAAAAGCTGAGCATTTGTAAACAGCAGGTTCAACGCAAAACAGCAGGTTAAACACAAAGTACAAAGTATCTAGAGGGACCACAGTAACAGGTGGAGTGCACATTAAAATGAATAAAGCATTGCAGTGTGGGGGATGAAGTAGCTCTTGATAACATTAAAGAAATATTGATATTAACAGGTTTTTAAAAGGTGGGACACTTGAATGAGAACAAGGTTCATCTTAGAAAGCTGCTCTTCCTTTGACCAAGTGGAGGTCAGAGAGGAGGCAAGAGGTGGCACTCTACTTGAAGAATTTTCTGAGTTCAGCTTTTGATGTCTTTTTTTTTCCAGGTAGAAAGGAGTTCAAATGATTTTATGAACTGTTCACAGCTGGTTCCGAGGGTTTTGAGACATTATTTTGGTAAAGGCAATTTGCTGTTGAGATATTCAGATTTATTTTTTCACTGCTTTGAGCGTAACAAATGAAATTCCATTTCCTTCCATTGAATAACTGTGATGGCAAACATTTTAAAAGGCAGAGCTTCAGAGGCAGATTCTTAAAAAAAACTGCTCATATGAATAAATAACTTTTTTTGTGTAAAATTTGTGTGAAATGATTTTTTTCAATTTGTCCCCAAACTGTAATCTCCTCTTCTTTGACACTGTGAATTTTACAGAGGAAACAGTTGATATATCACAGTTCATTCTGCAGTTTTCAGGAAACCTTTGTAGGTGAAATTTCATAAACCATGCACGCTTTGCCGGCTTCTCTCCACATAGCTTATTATCTCTCAAACAGCATGTTGATGAAATAACTTTTTTGATACTGAGCAGTCTGACAAATCACACGGGGTTAGTGGCTGAGATATTGCTACCAGAGAGAAGCAATATCTTTAATAATATTTATTTGCAAGTCAAATCATCTTAATGGCTTTTGTTCATTTATTTATCTGTGCTTTATATAATAGCAGAGTGACTTCTGTGATGTATCAGCTAGTGCTGAGTGGGCAGCTCGGATCCATTACCCATTTACTAATGCAGGTCTTTCTGTTTTTATGCAGTCGTTTATCTCAGCCTCTCTCTTTCACTGTATAACTCAACAGCATCCGCTGCAAAACAGACGCCAATTTCGATGAGGAAAAGAGTGAATGCAGCAGATAATTTGAAAAAGGACAAGAGGGATTAGCCGATTATGAGGAACAGGGGCCAACAACAACTGTGCAACTCGAAAGCTGCGATTTGTATTTTAAGATCATTTTCCCCTTCTGTTCATTTTGACATGTTTCACTTATCAAAGCAAATGGCATCGTTACAACCCCTGCAGGAGTGAGGGAGCCATGATGTACTCACAGATAGTGTTGGAGGTTACGTGTTGCAAGCTATTGTAGTTTGTAGATAAATGATCATGTCATCATTGTGTTACACAAGTTCTTCATATTGGCCAAGTTTAGAGAAGAGAGAAATTTCGAGGACTGCTGAATGCTGGGGATCAATTCTCCCCACGATGAGCAGGACAATCGGTGCTGAAGCAGCAGACTGCACATATAGCTTCTTTGCTTTCGATGAGGAGGATACAGCTTCTCAAAGACAGAGACTCTACAATTAATCTACAATAAAAACAATATCCATGAAGGTCAACACAATGACACTGTCCAGTCCATGGGAAGGCTCCTTAGCCTGGGGGGGGTCTTGTGCTGATTCCAAGGAGGCACAGCTTGTTTTGCAAACTGTTTGAGAGGGCATAAAGCTGTTTTTCTTTTGAGTTTGTCATCATCTTGGGTTACAAAGGCCAGTCTCAAATACAAAATTGTTCTATTTATTGATACAATATTTTGAAGTGCCTAATATAAGTTGTGTTAGGAAGGCGAACCAATGATAAAGCTGTTAAAACAGAGTGCTAATATTGTGTACTTCCCAACATGAAGGTCTCAATGCTATTTTAAACACTTTTTATCTTTCACACTTTCACACTTTCACATGCTGCTGAGGGCCCTCAAACTCACAGACAGAATATCTCTAAAATGACCTCCTTGTCCTTAATGGCATAGGGCCCTGATGAGAAAGAAAGTAGAAAATGAGATCTTGAGAGAGAGCCCGTGGGCAGCTGATTGCTCTCGTGCTGCAAAAGACAGAGGTTAGATAACCCCGCCTGGTGTGTGACTTTGATTGACAGCTGTCTGTGTGCACAGCATGCTTCTAAACTTTGCAGTGTGGGAATTTAAAAACTGTGAACACTCATCTCCTGACGTGCTCTGATCAGGACTGCTCTCAATCAGAAATGCATAGCACACTGAGCCTTAGACTCTTTTTTTTCCCCACATTTCTCATCTGGAAGATTGCAGATGCAGCTGGTTGCACCTGTTACCCTGAAATAGATGCTTGAAAAGCTAAAAAAAAGACAAAAATGCTGCACCGATTCCTAATAAAAAGTTCCCCTGAGTTTTCAGCATTTCTGCACCACCTCTTTCCACTTTCAATCATGCATTAACATTCATTTTATATTCATATTGAAACAGCAACATATTAATCAGCACAGTTTGACGCATCTAACAGCCATGTTGGATTTTTTTCCATTATGTTTCAATCAAGATTTCACTCATAATTGCAGCGATTTATCAGTCTGACTAGAATTTTTAGTTTTTTTAACAGATAGGAATATCAAACTTCCTGCTTTAAGAAAATGTGTAATTGCCACTCTAAATCTCTAAAAGAAATCATTTTGTTTTTATGAGAATTTCTACAAACATGAATATTTGAGCTCTCATATTAAATTTGTTTTTTGAAAAATGCCTTTTTTGTTTACTTGTCCATGAAAATAACTTCATCTGGATGACTCTGCATCAGGAACAAGTGACTCACACTGACCCCACTGCCTGTTTCTGCCACTTGATGTTCAATTTTACACATAAAAAAATAGTTTGTGGTCATTTGAATTCATCAGAATCTATTTATAAATGTGCACCATGTTTGCTGAAGGTAAACCGAACAGATAGAGGCTTTAAAGAATCAGGTCAAACCTTTGAAACATGTGCTTATTTATTTTCTGCCAGGAGTTCGATAAAAAGATAAATTCCTCTCTTGTGTTTGCCTCTTCAACTTGAAGCTGGAGCCAAGAGATGATTTGCTTGGTTTAGAATTTAGAAAAACAGGTGGAAACGGTTAGTTTTACCTTTACAGAGCTAGACTAACAGTTCATTATCAAAGATCTTAACAAGTGGTGGAAGATATTGTTTTTGACTTTTGGACCAACCCAGACTTGCTGTTGCTTGCTTCAAGTCATCATTCTTATAGCAAAATGTACTGCCTGTGTGCCTTAAAATCAGATGACGATGATTTCAATCTTCAGTCTTCTCATGTAATTCTCTGCAAGAGAAAAAATGGGCATATTTTCCAGTCAATGATCAGATCCAATGAGTTTGCTAACACAGTATACTTTTTGTCCCAGTGCACTTGTTTTTTAGTCACTGCAGTGTCATGGTTTTCCTTTTAAGTTCACCTATTTCCTTATTAATTTGGTAATGGATTTTAGGTCAAGTTTTTGTTGTTACTTCCTGTTTTTTTGTTGCTTTCCTGCCCTTTTTGATTAATTATAAGTTTCACCTGTATCTCGTTTGTTTTCTCTACTGTGTGTGTGTGTGTGTGTGTGTGTGTGTGTGTGTGTGGGTGTGTGTGTGTGGGTGTATTTAAGTCTCTGTCTCTTCCTCAGTTCATCTGTTTGGGTCCTCTGTCCTCCGCTTATTTCCCCATCTAACCCTAGTTTGTTGGTTTATTTTATTTTAAGTTTTTATGTTTTTAGAATTTTTGTGTTTTCTCCTCATAACTTTTGAATTTCATTTTGCTGCTTTTTCTCACTTTGCTTTTGTTTGTTCTTGTACATTTTGATCAGCCTTTTCTCACCAAAGTAGTTGCTTGTTTCCCTTAATTATTGTTTGTTTGTGTTTTACTTTTGGGTCTGTTTTGTTAAAACCTGACACACAGATTCTAAAAATCAACGTAGGGAAAATATATATGAGAATATTATTGATGGGAGTGATGGCCACAACTAGAAAAATGAGATCCCCTTTGCAATGAACTTGAACATCTTTTAAATGAACTCCTTTTTCTTTCATAGATTATATTGTAGATTTTTCTGATCTGGCATTTTTCTGAATATAAACAGGGTTTACTGCAAATACTCTTTCTTGTGATTTCTGGACTACAAAAGGAAATGAGAGAAGTTGATCTTCTGGTGTTGTGCTTCTGTCCCAGTGATTTGTGGGTAACATCTAAAGAGAAGATCAATGCTTCTCTGCTGTACCTCAGAGGGTTTTCTGTTTGCTAAATGAATGAATCCTTCATGGTTTGCTGCCTCCGTTGAAAATAATAGTAATCAAATTGACACGATGGTGACTCTTTGGCCACTGACATCCTCCTGCTGTGTATTAAGATAAAACTCCATTTAATTACGTGGCCCAAAGCCTTTGATTTCTTTGCCACAGTAAAGAGATCAGTCTTGACTTCTGCACAGGCGACAGAACACTGAGCAATGACATAAAAACATGGTCATTAGGTTGCCGGGAAGGAATTAAACTGACTCTGATGGTCTTGGTGTTAGATGCATGTGTGAAACCAGAAATCCAAGAGCAAATGAAGCAATTACAGGTAATAACACACAACCATACCCATTAAAATTGCTTCCAGTTCCCTTTGGGTGGTGACGACGATCATGCATTAGGTCTAGCATCTTGTGGTTTGTAAAAGAGGAGCAGTTTGCTGCAGCCTCCTGAGTATGAAGATTAAACCTGCACATAATGACCTTTTATTGCATGAAAGACAGGCGGTGGGTAACACTTACCAGGCAATACATGGAAGCAATGAGCCTACAGGTAATTACAATCATTCCTAAAGGTCATTAACCAATAGGGAGAGGTCACTCCCTGCAGTTATGAACAGTGAGGACACTTCCTGGCGGATCCTGTTGTTGTATTTGACTTTCCTAACATGACTTTGATCAGTTGAGAACAATATTTGTATTGTTTGTTTGGTTACACTGAGAGATTGACAGAGTTAAAGAAAACAAGACATTAAGATGCCGCTTAGTTAATTTGCATCTTGAATGCTTCCAGTTAATATAAACAGTAATGAAACACACCGAATGCAATAAACCACATGCCAACTGCTATGCATTTTTTACCTTTAGCACACATTAAATGTGCAGCTGAGGTATCTCCACTGGGGGCAAATGTGGTAAAAGGCTTTTCTAGGAAATTTTGACTCTTGAGGTTGATGTAACTCTCAGGCATGTGATTTTTAAATTGACGTCTCTGACCCTCTAAGGGGACACCAGGGGGTGCTACCCCTATTCTACATGTATCATGCATTTATATATTTCAGAAAACAGAATCCAGCCCAGAAACAAAATGATATAACAAATGATTAGCCTCTAATGTGTTATGGAACACAAAAGAGAACCTAACCAGTCTTGCAAAAATATCTATGAACTGCATGATGTTATCACTCTTTTTGATGTCTTCACTCAGTCCATTTTACAAAATCAACCCCCAAATTGAAATCACATACTTTAAGATTGGTGCAAACACAATGTTGTTTCAGATTCCATTTTCCTCTTGATTCATAATCCCCCTAGTCTTTAAACATTTTTTGTTGCCTGAAGTAATTCATTTCTGGGTTTGCACATTATTTTTATGATCTAAGATTCCACCAGCTTGAAGATTTTCAAGGCATGTGACCTTTAAAAACAGTTTGTTATTGTGTTCACATTGTTAACTATCCATATGGCTCTTTTCTGTAGAGTGTATATTTATTATATAGTGGTTTTGTAGGTATTGCCCCATACTTCCTCCTCACAGTAATTCAAATATGTTAAAATAAGTGAGCAACACACCATTTACAGTATTTTATGACCCTGAATGCACCTTGTTTTTCCTGTTTCTGCAATGTTTCTTGCCACTTTCGATATTACATATTCGAGGTTTCCATATTTTTTCGCATACTCTCTCTATATTAAGATTATTTTTCATCACTTGTACTTCTGTGTTCATTTTACAAATTACAAAAGCTTGGTTTGCTTTGATTTTATTGATAGTTTATCTCATCATATTTTTTATTTGCCATGATGCCATACCATTTCTGCCATGACCATTTTCAAAAGCTGCCACAGTTGTTTTCCTATAACAGAAAACACTGGTGTCATTGCAAACAAAACCAACTTTAATATTGGTGATACCTTACATTTGCCATTTATATACAAAATAATCGAATTAGGATCCCTGTTGAACTCTACAGGATTCATCCAAATGTGGATATACTGTCCTATATACTGAACGGTTATTTAACTAATCCAAGTACTCTTTGAAATTTCAAAGTGTTACATATAAACTTCTGCTGTCAAAATGAATAATTGACATTTCATGACCTGACCATCTTGTTCAAATTCATGTAAATTGTGATCAGCTTTGAAGTTACAGCCATCACAATCTTCTTTGTTCAGTGTCCTTCACAGTTCAGAGGCCTGATTTCAATTATTCATTCATCAGTCAGTCATTTTTCCTTTACCTCGGTGTGTTATCTTGCTGGTGCCTGATTTTCCTGTTTACTTTTATTAACACCTTCGATTTTGTTGATCATGTTTATTGAATTTTTTCTCTTTTCCTCTGGGAATGTCAGTATTTTTCTTTGTATTGTGCCTGTTAACATAAATGTCAGATCCCTTGAGCCTTTTCCCTTATCTAGGAAGTGGAAAGTGTTTGCAAAAAATAGCAACAAAAAAAAAAACTTTTCTCATCACCTTCCTCGTTCTTCTTTGGTGGCTTTTTTATTCTGATTCCTCCAGCCAGTGGAGACTTTTGTGTGAGGTGTGAGGATCCAAACCTGCTGTCTTTACTGCAGTGACACCAGTTTTACTTCCCATCAAGCCGCTCACCCACAGTATAGGCTCTGTGTTTGGCTGGAGCCCACACAAGTTCAAGAAAAGTTTTCATTTTCTTTACCTTAAGATGAGCTGCTGTCATCGTGACTTCTGAATGCCCTATTTTGCCTTGCAAATTCAATTTTATATCCACTGGCCTTTATTTCTCTGCCTTTCTGTCTTTCTTCTTCTTTGGCTTTGCTTTTCATGTCCGTCCTGTCAAAAACTTGGTGTCTGTGTGAAATTGCTTCATCTCTGTTGAATAACACAGTGCTAAAGTAATGCATAAACATCGTTCACACATACTAGACCTAATGATGACACCATCTTAAATGCAAATCATGAAATATGTAATATAGGTTGACAATCTCTTGTCTATTGCGCGCAGACATATTTTTACTGTCTGATGAACCAACATAAAATAAAAACTTCCTGTCAAGAAAAACACAAAATGCTGGTTTCTTTCTCTAATTAATATTTTTCTTTAAAACTTCAACTTCTGAAGCCAGATAACAATAAAGTTTGGCAGGAAATGTCCTTGTCTTTTTTCTTGCTTTTTACCCACAGTGTAAAGCAAAGAGTGGGTCCTTAGTCTAGAATAGATGAAAAAAAAGAATTGGAAACCCTAAGTTTCATTACGTCATTTAAAATGTTCCCCCTTTTTTGAGACTTTGTATGAATTACCGCATGTGTGATGAAGAGAAACTTGTTTTAGTAACATGGAGGAGAGTCATTTTGTCAGCATACTCAGTGGACAGGAGATCAGCGTGATCAATATAGTAATCTAGACCCGGAACAAATCCAAATGATATTATTGGATTTACAAGCAGTGCTTTGACAGCCAAACTGCAATATCATGACATTTTCACTCAGAGAATAGAATAAAAGATCTAATAGAGAATCCAACAGAGATGGATGAGAGCTGGAACTGCTGAGTTCCAGCATTCACAAGGAGACATCCTCCATTCTGCTCCAACAATGAAATCAAAGTCGAGAAGATAAATGAGGGAGAGACTGCCATGGGAGAGTCAGCCATTGATCCAACAGAGAAACAAATCTTTCTTCCTGTCTGTCTGCAGGGATCAGAATAATACAGTACATTACTCTGTTTAGTTCCTCTAAACCTGCTGTCTTTTCATTTGTTCACATCTTGTCTCATGTCTGTGCCAAACTGCAGACATGTTGTCTGATTTGATGGTAATGAAAGAAATCTGATATTGGTGGGCTTATTGATTTCTTGACTGTCTTAGTATTGTATAATTTTAGTGACTCAATGTCTTGATGGCTTTATTTTTATTTTTTTGAAGCAGCATTGTTTCAAATGCTGTTTAAATATTAAAAATTTAACATTCATTTCAACAAAAAAAGCAGTTTTTGTGTTTTCTTATGCTACTGCTAAAACAGAAGATTATGTAAATGCCCTAATAATTAACAAGTTTATGGAAATAAATCTGTTTTTTTACATTGGAGAGCGAAGATTGAGCTAAGAAGTCTCACTGCTTGAGGCCAAAAGCTGCCCTTTAGTCTGCTGGTTTGTTATAATACTTATGAATTTCATTATCTAAGATTCTATTTCTGGCTGACATTTTTTACTGCATTAGCCATTCAGTGTATTCAAATCCTGTAATTGTCTCAATGTGCAAGGCCATTTTTTTGTACATGTAACCTACCTGATACAAGTAAACAGCTCCATGTCCCACAACATCCTCAAGGAAATATTAGTCAAACTTGTGTTGGTGTATTTATTTTAAGAACAACATTTGCAAATGATTTTTTATTTTTTTTTTGTAAGGGTTTGGAAGAGAAGCAGCTCACAGATAAATGCTGTTAAACATTTCTGCATTAAATCAAGACAGTGATTTTCCCTAAAGTTAATCAAGTATGAGTGTCTGAAGAGAACCATATAAAGGCTTTAATATACAGCATGGAGGTCTCTACAATTGGATATTGTAAAAAAAAAAAAAAAATCAGGTCACCCGTAGGTCTGTAATGGAGTGTGAGGAGGACATTGGCAGGGCTGTGTATCACATCAGTCCGGTGGAACCATTACAGGTTACTTTTGACTGACTTGTTTTGTTAAAGGCTGATATTATTATGAGCACTTTTCATTTAAAAACAGTAACCAACCATTACAGAAATTTTAAGAATCATAAAAATACTTTTTACATGTTAGAGTTATCATTTTCAATGAAACTACTGATACATGGAGCTGAGAGAATGGTGAAGTGGGAGAATGCAGTGCTATTTTTAGAGCAGGGATATTAAAAGTCAACAATTTATTTCCTATCATTTGCAAGGCTTAAGCAACAGAAAGGAGATGGGGAGATGAAGGGAGAGATGAAGAGGATGAAAAGAGGAAGAGCAAACAGCACAAGATGATTGATGGTGCTGGTAAAGGGAGAAGAGTGTATGCAGGCCTCACTTTCATTAAAGTTGCAATTGATTTTTCTGACGCTTGCCGTTTGCTCATGTTAGCAGAAACAACATACAGTATTGTGTGAGCTAAGCAGGAGTGTAGTCATGCATTTAAATAGCTCTCATTAAACGTGCATGCAGATAAAATCATTTACCAGGTGTGTATCTCGAGACATGTAATGATTAAATTTTGATCTGCTTGTTTACTTTAAGCAAAAAGAACAGGTGTGTGTTCTCTTTAACAGCATTTGAAGTCTATCCTTGAAATTTAGTCTGTAATTACAATCTCCCTCAAAGACATCATTCTGTCACAATTTGAGGGAATTATCTGTATAAAGCTTTTGAATTCACATCACAAGTCTCCTTGTAACCACATCTGGCACATTAAGACATTTGAATTAGCAAGATAGCAGAATAAGTGCAGAAAAAATATGATTTTCGTCAGGCGGATCTAAAAAAATTGTTGTGCTGAGGGTGAAAGACGGTGTGGATGATAAAACCAAAAGAAATATTGATGCGGTATGTTGAATGGGTTCTTTGTTTGCACTGTGTTGTCTTTAGCCAGCTTTATCTGTTGGTATTAATTGTGTCACTCAGCAGTTTCTCAGCATAGGCAGGATTTTAGCCGCTTCTTACTTTTCTAGCAGTTGTCGCTTGTAGCCTGGCTTTTCTAATGTCATTTTTTATACTCCGGGTTACTGCAGATTGTCCTGTGTTGTGGGCATAATAAGTGGTCTGCAGTGTTTTAAACAACTTATAAACTTAGAACCTTGAATGGGGTGGTACAAAAAAGTCATTTCTGCCAAGTACAATTCATAATGGAGACAGGGACAAAAAGCAAGCAGAGTCAAGTTGAGCCTGACTAACCTGTCCTTGGTTTGCTCTCTATCTCTCTCTTTTCTCCACTTTACCTGTTTGTGCTGTGAACCAGAAGGAAAACATAACCAGAGTATTTATTGTATATAATAAGCACGAAGGAATATGGCAAAGAATCTGTATTGGTTTATTACAACATCCTTTTGAATACTGGGTTGTTCAAGGCAAGGCTGTCAGGTTACATCATTCTGACCCCACTTTCTTACCTGATTTTGGCTGTTAAGGTGTGGAAAATGTCTATCTATGAAAAAATATACATCTTAAAGGTCAAATATAAACTGAAAAACAACTTTAGAAAAGCCAACATCTGTAATGTGTCCGCAACTTCATTCTGCATCTTAAACAGAACTAAACAGAGAAAGATTTGTAAGGTCCAAATGCTTCAGTTCTTTCCCCATTAATGTACTTTAAATACACCATAAGATCCAATTCTATCAGAATAAAAAACACTGACCAACAAAAATAATACCTTGCATCAGTTATTTTACCTATAAAGTGTGCAATATAAGTAGCTCAGAGAGTTGGCATTAGCCTATAAATCATTGAGCTAGTTAGCAAACAATGTGAGCTAATGTTCATTGGCAGGTTTCAATCCATGGAACTAGAACCAGAGACTTTCTCCTAAGTGTCCCCCCAAACGTTGCCTTGGGGGTGTCTTGTTCTTGTTTTCTCCCATCTCTTACACAAGGAGGCATGCATGTTAATATCAGTGGCTAGCCGAGAGGGATTCATTTATCTGGCTTTCCTCTGCTCTGCATCTGAGCAGACACACATCCACTGGTGCAGCCAATAAAGCAATTGGTTCTGCTGCAGCCTGGGGACAACAGTCAGAGGTATATCTGCCTCTAACAGACGGCTCAACCGAGACTACAGTCTATTAACAGTAGAGGCTTGCACAGACAAAACCACACTACATTACATTATGTAGTCAAACCTCATTTATCGAAACCTCAAACATCAAAGCTGCAGTTTATGAACCAAGAGACGGTCAAGATGTTGTTCATCCAAACCTCAAACAATTAAAATGCTTTGCCAATTAAAAGTGCTGCAAACTTAACTGTACCCCACTAACAGTAAAACCTAACACACCCCAGCTTTCTAAGTCCAATATGTCAGAGTCAGAGTGAGGTGAGATTCTAAATGGCTATTGGATAGATTGCCATCAAATTTCCATTCATTCATTTATGTTCGCCTCAGGATCAATACTTTGGTTTATGACCACATGCTTGGAATATAAATACATGTCCATCAGCCTCTTTGGTGCTTTGTGCTTAGTGCTTCAAAGCAAATGGTGGTATACCAACATGCTAAACTGAGATAGTTAACATAGCATTTTCTCACTGAAATTTAACTTAAGGCATGGGTGTTCTCCGAACCTCACAGAGTTGCTTGCATGGCCATAGACTCTTCAGTCAGCTTTCCACCAAGCTGTCGGGTTCAGTTTAGTTTGTTACAAATTGGAATGGTTAATTAAGGCCTTTAGTCTCCATTGTCAAAAGCTGTGGATGGGTCCAACAAGAACCACTACAAACGATGCAGTGTTTTCGTTTCCCCTCTGCTGACATACCTAGCACACTGATCCAATTGTAAAAGGTGGAGATAAAACACAGCAGTCTGTTGAGTTGTCCAAGAAAATCAGACCTGTCTTGTCATCTCTGCTATAAATAGAATTTCACATTTCACCTGAGTTTTCCAGCAGCCTTTTCTTTTACAAAGTTTGTCTACTTGTTGTAATTAAAAATAACATGCTAAAAAGAAAGAACATGGCAGAAACCAAAGATGACAGCAAGTAGAACAGAGAGGAAAAGGTTATCAGTTAATTGTTAATACATATAGGTTAAAAGGGTTCAGTGAATAAATGATGTTACTGCCCAAAAACAAGAAAAAGTCTCATCTGTTCTTTCTGACTACTGAAAAAGAGGAGGAGTTAGCCCTGAGCCTTTTGTAAAGACCCAACCTACAGAGTGCTAAGAATGCTGTCTGCAGTGTAAATGCACAACACACCCAAGGTTTAAGCACATTGTCCCTATAGGTTTTGAATGGTCTAATGGTGCTATACCTTAAGATTTTAAACACTCAAATATCTCGTCTAGTTGATATTATTACCCTGTAATGGCAGTATAGTTCACCTTTCATATTCATCTGTGCTTATAGGCCAGTTTAAAACCTGAATTTTTCGTCCAAAGTCAACCTTGTGATGAACTCTCTTCACTTGCAAATCCACTGTTGAACAACTGACCTGAAGTCTTGTGTATACACTGGTCCTGTCCCAACATGTTGGCATCCCAGCTGGTAAAATATTGCTGCTTTTGTTACACCCTTTGGCATCCGATACAGATACACAAGGTTAGTTTCCATGTTCAACACACAATGCTTTCCTACCACAAAACCTTTCTAAACACCTGTTTTGCAAAGAGAAACATTTGCAGTTCGGTTAGATTCAAGCAACAAAAATATGTTGTTAGGTTAAGAAAAAAAAACTGTATTAGGTTTAGAAAAAGAGCTGGGATCAGGGTCAGGGGTTAGAATTAGATGCTCCAGTCCTCCGGACAACAATCATGTCTTTGACCTGCCAATCTATAACAACAACCTCTGCCCCTCCAGGGACTTTGTCGCTCCTTTTCCTGCAGAAGGTAGATCAATTTCTATGAGATTCTACTATTGGTACAGATTCATTTACTGTAAACAAATTTTGCTGAAAGCCTTTTGCATTTCTCACAGATGCAGAAGATACCCTTTAACATCTATATGAGATGCCAAATGGCAAAGCAACAGTATTGAAAAGATAGGAATGAGACCAGGCTTTCTATCTTTGTCAGTATTAAAAATAAACCACAACCCTTTCATGAAAACATCTCTGTAACGTTAATCTCCCTTTTTATTTCTCTCTGTACGACATGAGATGTGGAATACAGTAAAACCAACTACTAATAAGAATGTGCATAGTACACTTCATGTAGTATGTGCATATGCATCCAGCTCTAGTGTAACTGTACAGTATGAATTTAAACAGAGTCAAATTGCCCCTGGTTCTGTCATCCTGCTCCCATATTTCATACAGGCTTTGTCCTCAAAAGGAGCTCTCTGTGTCTCCACATGCTGAAATTTTAATGCAACTTCTCATCCAATCAGGATGAGCCTTAGGGCTTGGCATACCCTCATGCCTGTGCATGAGGCCCAAGAGATATCACAAAGCTCCTCAGCTCCTACTGTTTTCTATCCCCTTAACTCAGTTACTTTTTGATGAACACTTGTGCTTCTTAAAACATAAAAAGGCATCTTAAACTTCAGGTGGTGGAAATAGTTTGGTGTACAAGCAGATTTGACAGTTGTTTAGTGATTGTGGGGGTTTTATATGGGACTTGCTAAAAGAAAATGTTCCACAGTGCTCGAACATTCTCAGACATTGAGATTACATGTTGTCAATGGAATGAGGAGCCATGTATCATCCAGAAAACTGACTGAATAGAAAACACTTCACCCGCCATCAACCTCCCTGAAAACCTGCTCCAAGTACATAAATTGCTTCTTGATCTTCCTCATGCTTTGTGTGAGTCATTTTTGAAAAATCTATTCAGAAACTGCATCTATGTGATTTCACCATAATTTGTGGCTTATATACAGGCAGGGGGCTTGGAAAAGTGTCTGAATGGATGGAGGGCCAGATCCATCTGCCAAAGTGAATAAACCATGAGTTCAGCAGATTGATCTGGTCCCCAGGCCAGAGAAGATACAGACCAAGCACAAAACTCAGCCAGAGTGTTGTCAGAAGTTACCACGGCCTTAAATTCATACAATTTATGTAAGAGTTAAAAAGAGCCTGAGTCAACTTTATTCACTATTTATAGGCCAAGAAAAAGTCTCTTATGTTGATTAGAAATGCAGTAGTATAACCATGTTTAGTCTTTTTATTTATACGCCTGTGAAATCAAATTAACAACTCTCATTTTTACTTGTTAAAGGGATCAAATAACGCTGACTGGCTATTTACTCTTTGTATCATTACAAACTTGAGAAACTATTTAAAAACTTAAAGCAAGTCTAAGCAACTTTTACTAAACATTATTAATTTGGCCAAAACAATTATCTCATATGTAATAATGTAAATCAATTAAGTACTCTAAAACCAAAAACTATGAGCTACTATTCATATCAGATCTTATTTAATTGTTTCTTCAAAAAATTCAGGAATTTTTCAAGAGTTAAAATTTATGCTTATAATCATATAATTGTTATTTGAAGGAATAAGGTGCTGTTTCTTCTGAACATCCACTCTAAATAGATGATAAACTTATTGATAAATGCCACAAGCTAAGCATAATAGCATAAGCTCAAAAATCCCCTCACACACAATTCACAAACAAGAGATGTTCAAAAATAGTAAAACATGAGGAGTTTTATCTCTGAAGAGGATGATTTTGCTGTCATTTCTACATTTATCATTGTATCCTGTTAGACAATGATATTTAGTAGGAGGAGAAACAATGCATTAGGAAACACATCAAACAAACATGAAGACAAGCGTATGAGGACACACTCCTCTCACTTCCCTCCCACACACACTCATTCTGCAACAATGAACAGGAAGAACATGAACTAAGGTTCTTAATATTTTTACTCATACACGAAGAACAGGAGGTCTCAATCATTTGGTCAAGATAAGACGTGGTGTGTGCACTTATACTTATACATGCTAATGTTTGCATGTCAGGCTTTTTCTTGCCAACATAAAGAGTTTTCTTTGGTATAACTATTGTTGCATCATCTGTAGAATCAAAATTTGTTTGTTTGACCGAAACCAGAACTCACAGTGCTTAAGGTTTCTTCAGAGAAATGGATGAAGACATGGAGAGACAGGGACAGAAATGAAATGAAAAGTCAGGGAGGAACCATGGAGAAATAAACAAAGTGTAAGACAATAAAAGAGACAGACAGTGATAGAAACTGTAAGAAAGGATCAGTTTTTTTCCGATAATCAGAGAGTCATTGTGGGGAAGGAAAGCTGTGAAAGTGGTGACTAAGTCCTCCCAGGACTGTCAAACAATACCAGATGACTTGATTTGAAATTTATAAAGTGACAGGACCTTGCAGGGAAAATAAAAGGAGGAAAAGATGGTCATCCCAACATATTATACTGTTTTGTTAAAGCTTGACAGGCTGATGGACAGTAGCTTTTAGTTACTTCAAACACACATCACACTTACTGAATTAAGAAGTTTTTGACATGAAAAAAGGGAGGTTAAGACCAATAAAAACACAGGCAAAGTATGCGTGTTTTTATGAGGCACTTTATTGGCAAGCTCACTGACGTCCAGTATTTAATCATTATATTTGTATGATCTCATAATCCTGTGCGGGTTACCAGTTGGGCTAGTATCACTCACGTCTTAATTATAACGTGCATTGTTTTTTGTACCATCATTAGAAGTTCAGTTAGTTCTGACTATCTGTAGTGTGTCTTTACCATAAAAAAACAAGCACCGACTCATTTTAAGTGTGTGGTTGTATGCATAAATATGTAGGAAGATAAAAAGAAGAAGAATATATGATGAGCGACATAAGCTAAAAATACATATTGTGGTATTTTTGCAAACTTTTGCAGTGACAATGTTATATTCCTTTGTTACAAAAATAAAAAAGGATTCTCTACATCATACCTTTTATCACTTTACTGGCAATGTGGAATAACTTAAACATATTTTTTTTATTGGCTGATTTGGTGCCAAAGAGAAATGAAAATGAGTTGTAAGCCAACATGTGTTTTAGGAGGACTTTGTCCAATAAAGCAGGTTATTGATCCGGTGTAATGTAATTCATCCTTAGTCAGAAGCAACAGTTATGCTGAGTCAGTAAAGTTTTTGAGTAAACTTTATTCCTTAGCAACCTGGATCCTACAAGAAAGCATATTCAGAAATTTGGAATACTTTGATTTTTTTTATCATCTTGTTTTTTTATTATCTATCTACATCTAGTATCTTTTTTTATTATCTATCTAACAAACCTTAAGCATAAGGTAAGGTGTAAAAAGGAGTAGTTATTTTACAAGAATTTGTCTTTGAAGAAACCAAAAGCTGACACTGCTTTTTACATCTTAAAGTTACACTTTGAGCATACATGCATTTGTACCAGTGATGTGCGATTGACACTTGACCTTTGAAAATAGGCAGCAAGAGTCCTAATTCAACTGATTATTGAAAATAACACCTGAACACAACACTCTAAGGGCCCTATCGTACGCTTTCCGCCGTGCGCCAGTGGCGCATTGGGCGGGGAAAGTTTCACATTAATTCATGGGA
>JAQMCX010000023.1:3229186-3247107 GCA_029814765.1 Acanthurus leucopareius
TGCGCCGGGTGTACGATAGCAAAGACAAACGCGCCACTGGCGCACCGCGTTTGCGCCGGGTGTACGATAGGGCCCTAAGTCTCTAGATGAACAATAGTAAATTCTGTCCTACACACTGTTTTATAATTTACACAGAAACTCCAAAATGTGATTGTCAAACAGGAAAAATCACATCACTATATTAACATAGCAGCAGACTGTGAGGCTGCTGTGTGGCTCAGTTGTCCAGCTGGAGCACATATCACAGGAGGAAGAAAAGGCTTTTGAGTTGTCATATACTGTTGCATCTTTTAGCAGTTGCCTGTAAAGTTGGAGATCTTGACATTTACTTTCTGCACTATACTTGTATTTACTGCTCTTGAAAATGCCATCTGTTTAAATGTCCAATTTTATTATCATCTGTAAGTACTAGTGCATCACCTTGTTCTAACTGTTTAGTCCCATCAGTTGCATTTTATGCTGTCCACGCAGCCAAGCAGTGGTCGCAAAGACTAACCGAAAACATCCAGCATGCAATACTTAATTCTCTGCCTCCCATTTTCAAGGTGAATCCCGACTGGTCATTTATGATGTGGGAAATTAGTTCATGTTTTCAGTGTAAGGAGGGTTAGGGTGAGACTCATATTGAGGCTGCTTAATGTCTGAAAAAAGTTTTTAAAAAGTATATATTTAATAAAATTTAGTTTATTTTAGTTAAATATGTAATAAAACTGCTGAAAATGTTAATTTGGAAAAATAAGTGAATTGACAAATGCCTTTTGCAATATACTGTTTTGTTCCACTGTTTTGTTCCACTGTTTTGTTCCACTGTAAAATATTTTAGAAAGCAGAACTGTATCTGGAACAACACACAGATGGAGCAGGATTAAAGAATGACCAAAGTTTCAGACAGAGACTGAGACAGAGACAGAGACTGCACTTGGTTTTAGGGAAGTTTGAGATAGAAGTCAGGAGCAAAATCTAAATTATTAATCTTACTGGCCTCTTTTTTCTCAGGAAAAAAAAAAAAAACTCAGTGGCTCATAAAACCGAATCTTGCTCTCTATCTATCATTATTCAATAGCTACACTTGAACAGAGGAGATTATGTTAGCCGTCAGAGAACTAAATCTCCTGAAAGTAAATCCTGCCTGGTTTCTAGCCTTCATTATCAGCATATTCTCCTTCTTGTACTCTCCCCAAAACCTCAACTATGTTTCATAAAAATAAAGAGTATACAGCAGAATTTGAGGTTTTGTCAGTCATCAATACAATATTACATCAATAGTGACAATAGTGTGTCAAGTAAACAGTAATGAGCTGGAACCTTGCAGAGGACATTACTTAGGTCATCATATCCCCTAATGTTTATATAACATTGTAAATGGCCATTTGAGACATGAAATAGAATGAGATGGTGGCAGGAAGGTGGAAAAAGAGAAATATAAATTAAACTTATTAATACTCCATTTACACTTGTCAAAAACACACTGAAATTTCTTTTGTGATGTAAATATGACACTAGTGTACACACTTATTCTAGCCTCTTTTCAGGCCAGATGCTATGACGCACCTTAAATATGAATGTTGTTTATTACTTTTTACATCTTGGGAACAAAATGTAAGAACCAGTGATTTTTGTTCTTTGTGTTGTTCAAGATGCAACACAGGCGAGACAGTGAGGTGAGAGAGCTTCTCCTGATTTAAGGGGAAGAGAAAAAAGAGACAGTTTACTGGCACTCTTAAAGATGCGGAGATGTACCAGGACATTTTCCATCCATCTATGTCAAAGCAGCGTTCAAACATCATTCAGTCAGCGTTGAGTTAGAAAGACAAACCAGAGTAAAAAATGTAAAAAGTAACTGCCAGAAAATTGTCACTGATTTTTTTCCCCCACTATTTCTTGTTTTCCATCACGGTTTTAAAGTGAAATGTGTAATTCCAAATAAGAAAGCAGGACACTAAACTCGTTGACTGGCTATGAGAAAAGAGTCAGTTGGCTACCTGGGGGATACGCCAGCATTTAATAATAAGAAAATGCACGTAACATGCTAATTTTGGTATAAAAGTAGCTCAACAGAATATTCTAAACTATAAAGTCAGTTTTGTGAGTGTTAATAGTTCTTTGGTTGGCCAGCCCATGTAAGTTATATTAGCCCCTAGATGCTAGCTTATTTGGCCTTATCAAATGCAAACCATTCAGGATCAGAGCTATCATTTGGAAGCAGTAAACTTATCCAGCAGGTGATCCTATCAAAGAGTGGAGACAAATGCTCTGAACAGATATTGGATGAATGTAGAATCTCAGGAAATGCAATAATGAGTCATGTTAAACTGATCATACGTCATCTTTCAGATGCATCTGTTAAACCTTGAGCCCAGCTTTGCTGCAGTCTGTTGTGCTTCCTCTGTAAATGCAATGGCAACAGCTGCTCTCACTACTAATAAATAAACCAGAAGGTTAAAGAGAACCACTTAACATGACTTACTGACTTACTTCATTTACGTAGACGGTTGATGACCTGTTGATGCAGTGTTAAAAGGGCCAAATTGCACTACTGGTTCTAATTGTTGATTTAGGTATTTTAAGGAGATTTTTGAAGTTGATTTTCGTATTTGGAAACATTCACATTAGTCTTTTAAAATAGGAATTGCTGACACATTTTTTTTGTTTGTTTATTTTTTTGTTGCTGGCTGTTTATGAGCATTTTGTAGTTAAACTTATAGCCAGTGAGTCTAACCAAAACATAACAGAAATAGCTGTTACCTTAATGGACTTTTTGTCATTTTTACACCCTGAATTATCATGCAGGTCTTCCTGATATCCTTAACCTTTTTAAAAGAGATCCCTTAACATATCCCTGTAACACATCCTTAAGACTTGTTATGATATTCAATTAAATGAAGCCCCATGACCCACCATATTTAAACTGTACAACTCACTGACATGTACACATATATACTTAACACACCACATTCTGGCACATCAAGTCCTGCACAGTGTGTCCCTCTCATTTTTAAACACAGTGAACACACACAAGCTTTGCTGGGATCTGTACAGTGTCTCTGTGTGCTGCTCTCTGAGCCTCTCAGACACAAGTACCTCTCATGAAGTGCTCCTGAACTTCCAGCTCTTAGACAGGCACATGCTCTGATTCGCTCTCATCAGAGGGGGAGTAAAATGAGAGGGAATACCTTCAATTGAAGACACTTTAAGAATTAATTTGCCTGCTTCAGAATTTATTATGTAACACTCTCAAGACATTTAAGGGTTCTGTTGAAAATAAAAGAAATTCTCACACTGACTCTTAGAAGATTACCTTACAGTAAATTAAGTGTCCAGTTAGCCTGATTCAGGTAAAGTAAGCTCTGTGCTAAAAGCAATACAAACACACTCATCTATACTACCTGTATTATAGCTGTTACCATATGTTCATAGCAATGAATTACTCCAGCAGCAGCGGGTACTAAGGATATGAAATTCTTTTTGCTCTTGGTATATCCTCTCAGCCTACATTCAGCTTGCCCTTACCATGTGATAAGAGGAACTTGTTGGGGCTGGATGCAGCCTGTCAGGAAGCATTGGAGATGCTACTCTGAACAAAAAAAAAAAAAAAAGTGCCGTCCTCTGCAACTATCAGGGAAACATTTTTTATTATTATTTTTGAATCTACAAGTGACCTCACATAATTATGCTATTCTGCTGTAAATGGTTACTTTAAGATTACTGCAAGCTAGTTTGGGCTTTTTTTTTTTTTTGTCTGTAGCTGTACTAAATGGTGCCACCATGACTACAATGCTAAAGTTGACAGCAAGGTATTTACAGTCATTGATCGGTCAGTTGGGAATAAATAGTGTTCCCCCATGTTATATAAAGTTATATATATATCTGTATCCTTCTTATGTGGAATGTGTCCATTTATAACAATGTCACCTTACTGTCTCTTTTGCTTCCCATGGACAACAAAGATGACTGATGAACTTGTTTTTTTAGGAGGACATTCTTATAGTATCAGTCTGAAGTGGAACTCATGAAAAAAATCATGTATTATAATTGAACTTACCGTAGTTGCAATTAATTCACACTGTTTTAACTTCTGCAGCCCTCATATTGGCATTGTTGAGGATGAAACACATTGCAACGCTGTTCCTTTGGTCCCTGCTACTAAACAGTTTTGTTGATTGTATTATCAGACCAGAGATCAGAAACTGGGTCATGTGTTTACTAGACCCCTGAGAAAATAAAATAAAGTCCTGATTGAAGGAGTATTAGCCTTTAGTTATGAGGGCAGAGTCAGGCAGACATGAAAACAGGCCTGTTTGAAAATGCATTGGAAAGCTGGAGCTTTCCCAGCTGAGTGTGTGCTGCTGAAGGACAACACAGTATCCCAGAGTGGAACTCACTTTAAGCCAGAACATTGCAGGGCAGCCGCAATGCATTTCAAACAGCTCAGACTGCAGAGTGTTTGCGTGTACATGGGTGTGTGTGTATCCACATCTATGTGTTTGTTTTGTGTGGGCATGATGTGTGCTTCTTTCATTTCTGCACAAAACATGATGTGACCCTGACTTCACACAGCTCTTGTCTGCCACCTCAGCTCTCTCCTTTGGTCCTTAAAACAGTGACTGTGTGTGTGTGTGTGTGTGTGTGAACCTGAGATGACACTGTTTGCAAAAATTTCTGGATGTTGCTTAATGTTTGGATGATGCAGTCCTGCTCTGAGCACACTTCAGTTTAGAAAATGAAGCGAGTGCAGAAAAGCTCCTGCTGCAGACGTGATTAAACCATTCCCTCCCCTGACAGTTAAAACTGTGCTGCCAAACCTCATCAAGTCTTAAAAAGGTTTGGAAGACTCCATTCAACATGTAGTCATCTATTTCTTTGCAGGCAGTGATTTAATTATAGAATCTAACTGATCTAATCTAACTGCTGGGAGTAGATTTGGTAATCTTTAGATATAAAAGGTGGCTATTGATACCAATAACAATCCTGATAATATTAAAATGGTTATCAGTTCTTAATAATCAAAGGGCATCGCCCTGAAATTGTTTTGCTGTGGTATATCAAATCCATTTTCATGTTGTTACATGTTTTCAATTACTGAATTGATTAGTGAATTTAGCAAAAAAGATTGAAATTTAAATATTTAGCTTAGAAAGGGGTTAAATGCCTGGTCACCTTTTCTGCTTTGTTCTCTGTTTCATCGACGCTTGAGTGGGAAAAATACAATTTTTCTGACAAACAAACAAAAATCTGTTTTATGCAACAGCAGGTTTTTGTATCACTGCTTAGTTGTTCTCTGTTTAGACAAATCTTAACAAAATTTACAGACTTGTATTTATCCAAACTGATTGGTAAAAACGAAGATCAGCCTGAAGGTTAGTGAAGCAATAATGTGACTGGAATATTGATGGTTTGAATCCTTGGACCAGATGTGTGTGTGTGTGTGTGTATGGGTGTGTGTGAAAATGAAGGCAGGCTGAGCTTTAAAGCCTAGCTGCAGGGACTACTTCGAATAAGTGATGTTTGGGATTTGAAAAAAAGAAGTAAAGCAGGAAAAGTGCGTCAATCTGGGACTCTCACATGAGGCTGTAAAACATCACAGGTTGGAAAATGTTTTTTATACTGAGACATTTACCTCTGAGGCACTCAATAGCTCCAGTTTAAAGCAGACCATTTTTAATACAGTAAATGTTGCTATATACAAAAAATATAGAAAAGAACTTAGAATTTGGGCAACAATAAAACTACTTAAATAAGGACTTGGGTCAACAAGGAGGAAATATTTTACAGAAAACGACAAGGTCAAATTAGTAAATCAGAGTTTACTTTATATCTGACAAAGTTTTTCTCCAATAATGACTAAAGCTGCAATTCTGCTCCTTTAAATATACAAATTAAAATCAGCTACAGTGTCTCAAGGAGCCTATGTCCAGGTTTATTATTCTACATAATTTTTAAAAGATGAGGAACACCATTGATGATGTCAATTTATACATGCTTATCAATGCAAAGTGGCTTATATTATAATTCAACTTAATTCAGTTAATATCAGTCACAGATTTGCCATGATGTTGCATGGTGTTGTTTCAAAAGTTTGAGCCAGGTTTTTTTTTTTTTTTTTTCCAAAGGACCATATGTAGTTTTGCCAAAGTCTCAGTGACATAAAGAAGGAGGATGCATTTAGTCTGAAAACTAACATCTGCCTGAAAACATCAATAGTTTGACATTTCTAAAAATACGCTTTAAGGATTGAAACCACTCTCATATCTACATGGTAGGTTTTAGACTGCAGCTGAGAGTCAGTTAGCCTAGATTTGCATAAAGTTTAAAATAATCCACAACCACCTCTGAAGCTTACTAGCTGACAGGCTATATTTAGTGACTCCTCATGCTTTGTCCCGTCGGACCCATTTTTAGTGAGTCTACACTTTCCGAGAAATAAATCTGGTGCCATGTTATTACAGCCAGTAAAACCCAAGTTGTCACTGCAGTGGTACACAGTGGACATTACTAAGTTGGTATTGGTTCATTTTGGAGTGTGATGCATGCAAGGTGCACAGCAGGTCATGCTTTAAATGAATAAAACCTCTCTAAGGGTCTGACAGCAAGTCTTTCTGGTAGGTTTTTACCTCCTGTTCCTGTTCCTGTTTTTTAATGGAGGCATTAAAAAAAATATTTTTTTAGAGTACACAAACTCTTTTTGCACTGTATGATTAGTGTGGTAGCAAAGGAGTGAATTTCGGTTAGTGGTATTGATGTTAATATTTATACTCCTGTTTCTTTGCATACTATGCTTGAGGCAACCAGGTACACGTAAAACTTGCTATTCTGTGTGTCGTATTCAGCACCACTGTCTCCTATGACAGTGGTGCTGAATACGACACACAGAATAGCTCTTTAAGCCAATTTGTAGAATAATTTTTAGCTCATTTGATACCTTGTGACTTCAAAAGACGTTTATCCAGCCCCAAGGTAGTCATTCTGTTTGTATATGGACATACTAATGGACTTTTTTCCATTTTATTTTATGAAATAAGCAAACAAAATATAATGCCACACACTTGATGTGTTCTGCTTTCCTGTTCTTGTATTCAGCCGCCAACAGGTGCTCACCTCGACCTCTGTTCCCCTGAGAACTCCCATTTTGTACGAATGGAGCTTAACCCACATACTAAAAGCCTGACTCAAACCTTGGCAGCGGTGCTAGTGACTGGAATACAGCTGCCGTGAGGTGGTTCATTCAGGTACTGGCTTCAGCACTTGCAGCAAAAGCTCGCCTGTGGGATGGAGCGGTATCTCCCACCAAAAGAGAACACTGACACTTTGAAAAAGCCGCTCGGTGCTTCAGGCAAAATCGTGCTGCTCTGCTCTCGCTATCAGCAACAAACCACCAGTGTCACCAATCAGGGCTATGAATGTCCTGAGAATAGATGACCCCGGAGTAATTATGGGTAAAAGAAATGGAAGATAAGGAAACAGGGGGCTGAGGAGACTTTTTTTTTTCAATTATCCAGGAATATTACAGAGTTGAGGGGGAGGAAGATATAGTAAAGACAGACCTGAGGGGACATAATGTAGCCAAAAAGCCAAGCATATGGGAAGATGCAATCTCCTGGAGCAATTCAATTTTGTCCTTGACTTAGCAGCAGCACATGAAGGCTGCAGAGTGGCTGCATTAACATATGCTCTTCTTTAATGAGAGAAGGACAGATGGTGGACCAGTGTTTGGAGTTTTTGTTGCAATTGTAGCTTAAACTGGCTCCTGTGACTTTGCAGCAGAGAGGGAACACTTATAAAAAACCCAAATAGTCCTGCATAAGTATTTCCACACAAGTCATCTTCTCAACTTGTTCATTTAACAATTTTTGGGGCTGTTGATTTGTAAGAACCTGAGGTTTAAGCTAAATCTGTAAACTACTCTAAATCATATTGTGTCCATTTGAAGTCATGATATTCTGATGTTCAGTTTGTCAAAATATGGACTATACAGAAGCAGCAACGAGTGAAAGTAAATTATTAAACATGTCTAAAATAAAAAAATTAGCCCAAAAAAATCCGAGCCAAGCAACTCATTTATTTAAAACTGTCAATTACTTCCTCCACCACAAGCAAGATTGACTAATTACAAAAAACAAGACTAAAGAGGATGAAGGCACATACACAGTCATGTGATAGGATGTAAACAAACTGAACATTGGTACATTGGTTTAATGATGAATGATGAACTATTACTTTTCCAAGGGTCATCTCACCATTTATCGAAGTTTAGGAAATTTTATTGATATTTTTATTTATTTTTTAAAATATTTAAGCAAACCATTGTCAAATAAAGTTACTATCCAAAATAACAAGAACATGTCATTTCAGTTTTTGGTGATTTAACATTCAACTTAGTGAAGCAGAAATATTTAAAAGAAGAAAACTAGACAGACCCATCATGTCCAGTTTACCTGCATTTTAAACCCTGTGAGTTCAGTTTGAGTTGGACTACTCAAGCTGCAGCTGTTTGAGTCACAGTCTCAGTGACAGAGCAAAAAGCTCCCTAGAGTTTGAAGTTTTTAATTTTTTTGAGCTGCATTTCTCTATAGCAATATTTAAAGATTCCTCTAAAAGGCCCTGAACACAGAGAAAGGTGTTTTCAAATGTCCTCTGCTATGATTGAAGGTGGGCAGATCAGTGCTGGTAATAATGTGACATCACTTGACTTCATATATCAACATGTTGAAAGGGACTTTTTTTCCTTTAGAGTAACATTATAGCAATAAAAAATTATGTGATTTGGTGTGAGATTTGTGTGGACAAAGTGAAATAAGTGTGTCTTTCAATCTGTCTTCTGATATTAGAACTGTGGCATATGAAAAGTGACGTGATTGGCTATTTTTATTTCTTTTAGATGAGAAATGCCCCAATCAGCAGTACTCGGCTCTATTTATAGGCCTGGGTACGATTAAATGAGCTATCAAATAATTCAACATGAAAGCAAATGAAATGTTATTGCAAGGCCAAAGCTCCTTCCTCTTCTTTAAATAAAACTACATCCAGAGCTTTTAGCAGGAACGTGTCAACTCATATTACAAATGGACCCTCAAACTGCCCTTTTCAGGACAACTCTGGATTGGTCTTTAAAGCAGAGTGGTTGCTTATATAATTCACAGTGATCTGGCTTCATCTGAAGGTCAGCCATATAGCAGCTGGATCAAACACAAGGTCCACACAACACAGAGCCTTATCATTATTCACTGCCGAGCCACTGGGAGAGCAGTGATGCTAAAACCTCAACATTTATTATGGCTGCCCTTGACGCTTCACAAAGCCACTATAAAGTCATTGAGCATAATAAAAATGACACCCCAAGAACAACACAATGGCAACTTTCTGGGCTCGTTCTACCAGAGCATATATGCGTTTACATTTAGGGTTGGTGGGTGATGCAGATAGACTCCTAAAGTTGTTGTTATTCAAGGATGGGCAGCAGGCAGACATACACCTTTGACCTTCCACTCACAGGACAATCTGCCTGACAACTAGGCCACCAGGCTACTGCACATGTATTAACATGCGAACAAATGGGCACAAGACACACACACATTAAGCCAATTACCTCCCGTCTAATGTCCTGACCATTTACTTACAGTGGCAATGTGTGTAATGAGCAAAAAGCCCAATTGCTCTTGTTAAAAAAGAAAATCTATCAAGGTTCCTCCGAGCAGCAGTAATCAAAGCCTCAGCAAATAGCTTTGATTTGTTTAATGGTAGCCCAACTACACTAGCAGTGTTTTCTCCTTCACTTTAGAAAAAAATATTAATGAAATTAGTTTATAAATGTAAGGTTTCTGTAGTCTTGCACCTAAGATGCTATCAGCAGTGGCCTTTCATTTTCATTGCTGCAGTGTCCTCTGCTCTGATGTTCAGAGACAACTGGTTCATTAAAACTGAACTGCAGAGCTCAGACTTGTGGAGAGAGACTGGACAATGGACCAGTCAGGTGCTTAAGATGGTTACAGTCAAGAGTGCTGTGAAGTGCCATGTGATGGAAATACAAGGGTGTTTAACAAATTTGGAAGATTTACCTTTTCTACTAGAACTCCAGCCTGGTGTCGCTGTAGCTTCCCTGCAGTTTCTGTAAACACTACGATTACATGGGAAGTAGTAGTCTCTTTATTCAATGAGGTGTTGAGGTCAAGGTACTGTATGTTCAGTTGTCATGTCAGAGTATTCCCATCCACTCATCCACTTCCAACAGTTATGATTAAAATATGAACCTTAACCCAGTGTTGTGGTTGCCCATAAACACTCATTTTTAAGCCTACTAAGCTTAAATTGATTTACTTTTTTGTGTTGGGGGCTAAAGACATTAACATACAGTGTAACAGCAATTGTGTCACAAACACAATGCGCTGTCTTTGTATGGATTTGCCTGACATAAAGCAACATTAGCAACATTAGAGTCTGATATCTTCTGAGTTGATGTTCACTCCCCTTTTAGCTAGGGTTAGTTTGGGTTAGTTTAGCTCTGTTTTGATCTTGACCAACTCTCAAGGGAAAGTCCAGATTTAACTGCTAAATTATCCACTAGGTTGTCTAATGAGTTGCTAAATTTGTCTGTCATTAGTTACTGAGATACTACTCATCACAAATTGCTTCATGTAAAACATATCACAGCTGCACTGCAGTATGTATAGTGAAGATACTGTAGATATTCAGAATGTGTTAGAACTAACCAACAATATATTATCACCTTACTTCCTGAGTGATTTGCCAGAACTATGCTACTGTATCATCTGGAAATAAGGTTGAACTTGCTAATTAAACTAAGTTTACAAGAGTCTGGCAGGTTTATCAGCCTGTAAAGACAGTTGTATCTTTCCCTTTGCAGCATCTTCAGGAGAAGCTTTGCCAAGTCTGAGATAATAACACTGCAGATGTCATCAGGGTTCACAGAGTGTTAGCCTGTAAACAAATCTTCAATGAATAGCTTGTGTTACTAACTGTATGTGTAGAGTTTTGAGAGGCTTGGAGTATAAACAGGTAGGAAGGATCTGTTAAAGATGGGAGCGTAGGTCTGTTTGTATGTTTTGATGCTACACTGGAGACACAGTCAGGGTATCTATTGATTTTGACCAATTTAGCCAGGGTAAGAGAGTAATTATCTGCTGGCAGGTGACAAGGAATTCTGTGTCAAACACTGTAACTTTTTTCCCCAGCAAGCTGTCCTCATTAACAGCATTACACTTCGATTCTTTTGTGTCAGTACATAAGCTTTATTGCCAAACACACATAGTATAGCAGATTAGATAGGTGACCTGCTCCCAGCCTGCCTACTTCATCTAATACTGAAAGCTTCCAACACGAATCAAATTTTATCCTGACAAAAGTGGGGCACATATGACAACAGTAACAAGCACAGCTAAAGCTATTAAAGGTAAGTGTGATTCCTGAGGGCTCAATAAAGTTAACAACAGTGACAGACAGAGGAAAGGTTCCTCTCTGGATTTTATTTATAACACAACACATTTGCAGCTCTGACGAGTACAGAAAGATTCACTTTCTGAGTTCCTTTCTACTTGATGAATGCACTGGTCGCTGGTAAAATGTTGTCGCTTGCAAAGCTATTGATTTTTGCTTCTGCAGCCTCAGTCCCAAAAGCTCCCTGCTCTAAAATAAGGGCAGCATTACAAAAAACCAATGGGAACAAAAACGCCACAGTCCCACAAGAAAACATGCACAGTAATATAGGATAGCAAACAAACCAAAAACAGCACATCGCACAAGGACAAGGACATCCGATGCAGCAGCTCACACGGAACAGATTTCATTTCGGTGGCTTGGAAATAGCTTCTATAATCCGCGTTCTACCTCAGCCACAATGTGACAAAGCATTTTGTCAACTCCCGCTGTGATAATGTAGGAGCTCTTGTAATGATATGAGGCAGAAAAGGAGACCCCAAGGTGAGGACGGGAAAGCCCATGTATCATGGCCCCGCGCTATCTTCGCACCCATTCACGAGCCATCAGCTCCCAGTAAAAATAAATTGCTGCACTTCACAGTTCAGTGGAGGGAAAGAGGCTTTTGTGTGCAGCAAAAACTCGGCAAGTGACCCGGAACGCTGCCACAGGAAGGCAAACCCACGCATGCACGTGTATATATACACATAAAACACAATGTACACACAGAGATACTCACACACTCTGATCTTTCCCTATGCTTTGACACTCAGAACGGGTGTTACAAGAACACCACTTGATAAATTATACCCTACAATTTTTGAGGTATGCAGGTGGGAAATAAAACTTGCAAATCTGCTCACAACCAAACCACTCAGTAAGACATCCATCCATCCATCTATCCATCCATCCATCCATCCATGCATCCATCCATCCATCCATCCATCCATCCATCCATCCATCCATCCATCCAAAGAGTAACAATGTAAATGCCCATATAGCAGCCAGGACTTGTCATCAGCCCTATGAGCACTGAATGGACCATATTCTTAACAATCAGCAAGTAGGCATGATTTAACAGTTCTTTTCAGCTTATCTTTGCTTTACATTTACAAAGTATACAGTCCTAAACTATCAGGAAGATCTATTAGAGGGACAGAGTTTTACTAAGAGGCAATTAAACATTTTGTGATTTAGAGGACACAAAAAAAATAGTTACTTTAAGTTATGCAGTCAAAACTTAAGGGCAGGGACACACCAGGCTGACATTCAACCGTTGCTCCATGTTGGCATGGTGTGTACCTCACCATCGGCACTAGTCAGACCTCCGCCGGTGGGTTTTCAGCCATGTTGAATGTCATGTTAAATGGCTCAAACATTGGGCTGACATGACTGTCGAAAATGTCGGCCCATGTTCTCTGACGTTGGCCAACATTGACTTGGTGTGTCCCGGCTCTAACATAGACAGCAATTAGACAATAATAGCATATACAGATTTATTATGAAATGCTATTAATCAATTACATGAGAAAAACCTTACATTAGGTTTATATCTTAATATGTGCCACATTACCAGCCCACAGTGAGTAATAGAAGCACTTCATGATCACACAAGATCTAAGATTGAATTCAGCTCAAACAGTGACAGTGGATTTACTGTGTATGGTAGCATAGCAACAGTTGGTAAGGCAGCTGGCTTAGTGTCTAATTCTGTGCAATGGTGAGTGTAAAACCTGCTGCTCACGCCCACCTAGAACCCTCTGTGATGGATCGTTATGAAATGACACATCTGGTCAGCAGTGAGGGAATCGCTGATAACCAATTATGACTGCATGCCCTTTAATATAAAGGACATGTAGGGTGAATACCTGTATTGTATGGTAGGAAATAAAAATGAAGGCTAATGACATTCTGCAGTAGCTGAAGTGAATGTGAATTGGGTTTTTGCATTTTTGAAATTTATATTAAAGGTACCCTGTGATTTTTTCTTTTTTTTTTGTTAAAGAAGAAAAATGGTACTCAGTGCTATGCACCAAAGTTAGTTGATTGTGTATCTCAGGCTAAAATATGTCTTTAGTATATTTTCTTCATAATAAGTTCATTTGCAGTTTGCACCTATTAGCAATCATTGTAAAACATCATGTATTGTTAGCTTTCATGTTGGCCTATTAGCAGCTTTGTCATCATTTTCTTTATCGACACATTGCATTGTTTGGCCTGTAATCACCACATTGGCCAATCAAACAAATAACACAAAACCAACAGCAGAATGTACATTACAAATGTCCTTGTGTGAAGGCAAGAAAGAAAAAAATTTTGGGATCAACAAATAAAAATAATTTAAAAAAAAAATTGTGTTTAATGAAATAATTTAAAAAATTGTAGGGTTAATGAATGTTTTTAATGGAAATCTTGTTATAAAGTCAAACACTTATTAATTTGCTACAGTAATATGGAATTATGTACAAAGCTAGTTTAGTCATTACACTTGAAAAGTTGAAGTTAAAATGTTTTACAGCCAACAGATGTCAAATGTTTTCAGCCTCTGATGGCTGACTAAAAATGCCATAATAGCACACTGCCAGTTTTATTTTTTTCTCAGTCTTATGCACAGTAACAAGGCTTTTATCTCCATTACAACATCACTGAATGTTTCTCACCAGCCATCAGTGAATTGAGCACCATAACAACATGAGGGGGAATACCTCCTCCACCTCCTCCTCCACCTCCTCTTCCCGTTCAAAGGTCTGTTGGAGTCCTGGGTCCCGTTCTTTTTCCCATCCTCTCTGTGGGTTCCTCTGTGCGACAGCTTAATGCCCACACTGTTGCTGGACCATTACCCAAATCCATCTCCTTAGCATGGCATGTCAGACCTCACAGACAGCAGGTGCTCGCATCTGAAAGCAGCATGTTTTTAAAGCCTTCGCCGCGTGGCAGAGGAGCTTGTGCATGCCACCATTGGGGTTTACATGGCTGAGAAAGAGATACTCCTCAGAAAAAAAAGTGGATAAACACCATCTTTGCTGGTTTCATTGATTGATTTATTATTGTGCATTTAATTTCATAAATCAGTGTCCTTTGATAAACACTTCTCTGCAATATTAGACTTTCAGATTTATATATTTACAAGAAAATTTATGTTTTGCTCAAACATAACTCCATGCTTTCCAAGACGACTGAAGTTTCCTGGTGTCTTCTAAGCATTGCAGTCTATGTTTAAAAAGACCAAAGATGCCAGGAAAACAAACTAATGCTATTGTGCTGACAGCAATGTCAACTCAGGAGTGAGTGCAGGTTTTGTTTGTCTGTAGAGATGATCCTCATTAAGTCACAGGGAGAATAAAGCAAATGGAGGAGAGAATAACACAGGACAAGAAAAGAAAGCATGTCAAGACAATCCCATATGAGCGAGCAGCAACTTAAATTGAAATTTGTTTTCTGAGAAGGAGTAACGGCAAGATGACAGAGCAATCAAAGCACAATGTCATCGATGGAGAACGCGGCCATTACTGTGTGCACTGAACCAAGCCAAATTGGTTATTTCAATGGCACAATTTCACCAGCAGAGAAAGGAAGGGTAATATGATATCTTAAAAGTACAAGCTATTAGACTACAAACTGAGCATCCTCGCACACCTTTTCTCTGCTCAGTCTTCCTTCTAAGTGGCAAAACATAACAACCTATGATTTTGTTATAGATTGAGCCATGAAGGGCTATAGTGCTCAAAAGGCTTTTCATTGCAATGTTCGCTTTAAATTTGTTTTGTGCTATATAATACTACAATGCTGACTTATAGTGTTTGCTTGTGCACTTGCACACTTCCTCTATTAAAGGCTAACTTTGGTTTGTTGGTTCTCTGGACTGCAGAAACTTATTAACAGAATCATACCTATTCTGTTATAGATACTCACACTTGCCACTAATTAGAAGTAATGGCAGATTTTAAATAAAAGAAAAATGTAAATAGAAAAAAAGAATCAAATGACCATTTGTATGTTAAAGGGGTGATTTTATTGATATCTCACCTGAATCTAGAGCTTTCAAAGGTTACAAATCCTTGAGTGCAAAAGGTTTTGCTTTGCCTGGGAGGTCAAATCACTCTGTGTGTCTATAGGAGTCCACTGGAGTTACAGTCAATATAGGTGGGTGATCTGCACTTAGGTGTGCATGAACAAGGAAGGGAGTTGTGAAAAGTGAATAACATGTGTTCAGTCTTGCTGCCCTCTGATACTTTTGCAGGGCTTATGTATGAATATGAACCTTCCTTTGGCAAATGAAGGCAAAAACTCACCAGGTGAAATGATGAGGTGATGGCTGAGGGAGAAATGTCAATCATACACCTGCATGTAAGATGCTCTTCTTTACGTTAGGCCACATGTGTGGTGCAGTTACTGATTTCGCTGTTGTTAAAAGTCAACTCTCGTCTTTAAGCAGGTTAGATGGATGAAATTAAGACTTTTTTATACAAGATTTGATTCAAAAGATGTTACCTGATAGGTGTTCCATTTAGACTTGTTTTTAGGTCCATTCTTTGCAATGCTGTAATATTGTGCTGTTGTAATCTGACTGTGCTGGCTGTGCTTCCTCTCACCTTGTGTTGAGCAGGAAGGACTGGCAGGAAGTGGGTGATGCAGAGCCTGGCGTTGGCTGTCCCCCTACTTTCTGCTTAGCAGAGTGCACAGATTGGGAATGGGCCATCTCGTGTCTTGTTACAGTACAATGCACATGGCAGGGGGCGTGGTTAGGCTCTGTTTCCTATAATTTGGTAATGAACATGATAGCAAAGCCTATTAGAATAGAGCAATTATTGTATGTTGAAACTTTAAGAGGAGGTAGTGTGGGGTTAGTGTTCATGTTTTGGAGCCACTGATAACTGAGGATGTGCATGTCAACTTTGATATGCAGAAAGATGCAGATACTTGTGGCAAAGGCTAGATTCATTTGTGCCTGAGAGAGTTATGGTGTAGTAACCCAAACTGGAGAAAGGTAAGATGTTTGCCCTCTCAGTTATTGCAGACAGATATTGTGATCCACCTAAGCCATTTTATTTGCAAAATTACAAACCGAAGTTAATTAAAAAAAATGTGAACAAAATCTCTTTTAGGTTTCTAATAACAGCATAGTATTTCTAATGATATGCTCCATTTCTTGTAGTTGCAGTGGTAAAAAAAAATCATTGTCAAATTCTTCCACCTTCAGCCCTTCACCCTTTTTTTTATCTGTTAAAAGTAAATGTTCAAACTTGGCTAAGGCTAGAATTTTTTGTTTGTTTGGGGTTTTTTGGGGGGGATAATCCATGTTTGTCAATAGGCAACTTTAAAAAAAAACAGTCACTAAGGATGTCCTTAAAGTTTTGGAGTCTCAAAAGAAGGTTGTTTAGTTTGCACCACAGCCTGCTTTGTGTTAAGCCGTGTACAACATTGAAGTTGTAAATAAAGGCAGGTCAGAGTCCCACAGTTAGTCAGCCATGTCTTTTACCTAAGAATTTATTACACAGTCATTGTCTAATCAGATACTGTGACCATCTTGATATGTTGCCATTGTAGTTTATGGAAAAAATACTTGAGAAGGAATCAAATAACAGCACAAATCAGCTTGACCCTGCATTTTTACTTTCCACTGTCTTTGACTCTGTCTTTTTGTAGTAAAGGTAGGCTTGATTTGATTAAAGGAGTAAAAATATAAAAATTGGTGAATGAAGGTGTAGTTGAAAAAGTAAGATGTCGAGTGCAATAAAAGATGGTGTTGTCACACTAGAGGACAGTCAGATCCAGTATGGAACCAGACAAAATATATCTCAAAACAAAATGTTTAAAAATTAACAACATATAAATCGCAGAAGCAGTAGATTACTATTACAAGAAAGCAGATGAGTAATGCACAACTCTGTTCCTCTGTGCACTAAAACAAAAATCTTGTGTAGCTTTTATCAAGGGACTGAGGTCTGCTGGCACATCAGATATGACACCTTAGTGCATTTCCAGAAGTGTTAATTGGATGAAGGTGTTATGATGGAGATATTGGGTATAATGAGATGACTCGTTAGGTTTTCTCATGGCTGACAGATGTAAAGATGTGGTTCACCTGAAACATCAAAAGAAGAAATTAAATCAAGGTTTTCTTTTATATGATAAGACTCATAAAGTGTTGGCATGTTTATAATAAAAGAGGTTACATGTTTATGTAAGTGATTTAAGCATTTACTGTCCTGAAACCATGGGTGCTTCTCATCATGCTAACATGTCACTTGAATTTCAAGTGTCAGTCCTAAGCGACATCAGTTACTTACAGTAAAATGTGTGTGCACATTTGTAACGTTCTGTAATATGACTGTTACAACAGTCCACAGAACCGTTTATTTCAGGGACAATTTCAAAACCTTACAGTGTCTAGATAGCTAAATAGCTAGATAAGTAGACGGACGGACGGACGGACGGACGGACGGACGGACGGACGGACAGACAGACAGACAGACAGACAGACAGACAGACAG
>JAQMCX010000023.1:3251985-3301614 GCA_029814765.1 Acanthurus leucopareius
GATAGATAGATAGATAGATAGATAGATAGATAGATAGATAGATAGATAGATAGATAGATAGATAGATAGATAGAGTGTAGTGTCATGATTTACAAGGCAATCCACTTGCATCATTGTTATCTGCACTGTACCTTGCAATATGTAAATGTACAAGTGTTCATTTTTCTGATATTATTGGTCCTATCTATTTTTGGTAGTTACTTGATGGTAAAAAGGGGTGTGTAACATTGTGATTGACATCTCAACCTAACACACAATTAAGTCAGATGGCTAAATGAGCAGAACCATAACTTCATCCCCTGATCACTACGGCACAGACTCTGGCTCTAAATGATGTCACCAGCACAAGATGGCAGTGCCTGTGTCTGAGATGTTTTGGCTTCATTTCAGTCCAGTGGGAGAAAGTTGATATATGTTGTCAGTCTAAATAAAGTCAATGGTTAGAATGTGTGTATGTCCATTTCATCGTACAATTAAAACAGATAAACTGTAGTGCAGCATTGTGTGAAGCCACAACAAGCAAACAAATAATTCCATATATTCTGAAAAAAATTATTTATACCACAACAGTTGACAGGAGACAAGCAGACATCACAAAAGATACCATTGACAAGGATACAAGTTAATATCAGATCAGATCTCATCATGTAGCCACACCTGTCTGTTAGCATATCATCCCTATACACAACACTACAAGCTGTGGAAAAGCAGTGAAAGTGTAAATGAGCTTCCCAAAGGTCAGATGTAACACTGAGAAACTCACATACTATTTACCTGAAAAAAACACACAACCTACAACAAGAGAAAAAACATGCAGAGATAATCTTAATCCTACTACCTACATGTAGTTATCATTCTTTAAATTAGTCAGTGCCATGTAGTATTTCACTACACTTAGGGACTAGTCTTCAATCCCACATTGCTTTCCTCAGAAGCTCAAAAATCCACCACTTTGCTAGCATGTGAGAGGAGAAATCTCATGGTGCAGGTCCTCCAGACTTACTTTGATGGGAAAAGGGACATAGTGCAGAACTGCTGCCTCCCTTGTGCCTCCATAGATGCTGTGATGAGACTGCTGCTATGGGAGGGAATGTGAGGCTGGGGACACCACGTCAGGCTGTGTGTGATAGCACAGTTAAGTTCCTCAGCACATAAGTGTGGTATCAAGGGTCCATTCCAGACGGCAGGGTACTGAAGAACAGCAGGATGTAAAGAGATTCTCTGTTTCCTTACTCAAGGGTGCTTCATAGTGGATGATGGTGGCTATCCCTGAATTAGCCATCCTATTGCCAACATCAGCCTGCACCATCAGAACCATGCAACAGAGGTTACAAAGCAAGTTCAGCCAGGCCCACTCAATAATTGATTCAGCCTTTTAAAGGCCTAGTGGTGATCTTTGCTGTTCACGGCTTTTGAACTGAGCAGGACATCAACAAAACCCCAACTGCATCCACTGGATTAAGTGAGTGGGGATAAAAGTGCATCTACAGGGAGAGACAGTTAGAAGCATGCTTTATGTTGTAACTAGGCCATATTGTTTGTATCTTGTTACTTGCTTTTTCTCATCAGGAACAAATTAAAGAAGAAATGACCCTCTGGGCTTCCCTATTTTTGTCTTCCAATGTACGCAACTGTTTTGCGCACCATTTATTTAAAATGCAGTTACAGTGATGTTCTAGCAGCCTGGGAGTTTGCAATGCTATCTTTGTAATCACAGCATCAGTAGTTCAAGTCCTTAGTTGCATGTTATCTCTCTCTCTCCTCTACTCTCACTGTTATATAAAGGCAACACTTTACCAAAGCACTGAAGAAGATAAACAATCCACTGACAGAAAGTGAGGCATCTAAAAATAGTTAGCTAAATATATCAGAACATGACCTTAAGAACGATCACAGAAATGAATGAAATCTTCTTTATTCTCTCTCAGCATTCCACTCTTTTTCTCTACCTTGATAGAGAATAAAGACATTTAAGCTTTTATTATAATTATTATTATTTATTTATTTATTTTATACAGAGCAGGATGTGTTTGGAATAGGCTACCATGGTATGAAGAACATTATTTAAGCCTGCAGTTTTGTCATGAAAAGCTTTAATTTACAGTCTTTGTTATACTCTCCTCTCGTTACTTCTGTTTGTATCTGTTTGTGTGTCCATAACTTTCCTCTCTCTTTTATCATTTCCGTCTCTGTTGATCCTTCTCTCTTCCTCGTTGCATTTTGCTGTGCTTTTGTTAGCACGGGGATCATGCGGGTTTCACCAAATGACATTTAAGAGAGTTTCAACTCTGTAACATTGCACTTATACAACATTGTTACTCCGACTGGACAGTTACGACATGCTTCAGTTCACGCTATTATTCCCACAGCATCACTACAATCCTTCAGCTGCTTCATCCTTATGTACCACTTTAGAATGTTGAAACCCCAAGAAAAGAAAAACTTAAAACAAATGAACAGAAATCAGTGGAGGACATTTCACGTCAGTCTCCCAGCTTCTCACAGCAGATGTTACACTCTGAACACATTCCAAATAGCTGCAGGGAAAGGCTGCAGTAAATCTAAATGACTCCTCTGCAGTTAAGTTCATGCTTTTAGCAACTTTTAGAAACCTTTTCTGTTTGTGTTTTCTTTTTTATTTAGTTTCCCCAATTTTTTTGTTTCTTAACTATCTGGTCATCAGCTGTGGGCCTGATACAAAGCAAATCTTAATAATTCTTAGCTATATAACATGATATAAAAAGACAAAACCTAATGCACAAAAATAAAAAAAAACAAGGCAACAGGAAAAAAGATATTTAATAACACAACCTGATAGATTTGCAGCACAAACTTTTTCCATGAGTTGATGTTTTTGCAACAATGTGCCTTCTTTAGAGAAGCACAGTAAAAAATCTTCTTTATCCTATCTATGGGGAACTGGGTTATAACAAGATTATTGATTTTGAAAAAGAAAAAGGACTGCACATTCAGGTGCAAAAATCAAACATCAGCTCGTGTAAATTAAATTTATGCTGCATATTCTTCACTTTAAAGTGATCCAAGTTCCACTTTAAGTTATTGTACTTATTATTAATTTTATTTGTATGGCACTTTAAAAGCCCAAAGCCCGAGGTGCTTTAAATTCCATGAAAAAGAAAACAACAAGCAATTAGACCAATAACGATATGACCAAAACTGGTGCCAGCAGCACCAGTACTGCAGTGTGCAGAGTTTGCAGCCATTAATGAGTTATTAGTTACCCTCAGAAGAGTGGTTCCATTGCCATTTAGCCTGCAAGTTCTGAGTAGGAATTTCTCAAATTGCAGTTTTTTATTAAGCAGCTCTAAAAGTTGAGCTAAAACAACCCTCTGAAGAATTAAGGAAACTTCAGAGATTGCTCTATTTTTTTTTTTTTTTTGTAAATCTCATTGATCAAGAAAAAATTCTTTACAAAGACTTAGTAAAGGGTTAGAGCAAAGGGAACTGTTTAAAATTAAGGCCCATTTGCCCCATTACTTCTCTGAACAAGTTAGCTGGAATGATATGAAGATTTACACAATCACCTGTTCAACTTGTTAAGCAAAAGCACAGTTGGAGTGTCTCCCTTAAAATCCAGCAGGATCCAGATCCAGAAATGACCCTCCAAAAGAAACTCCAATGTCAGAGGCATTCCTTGTCAAATTAACAAAATAACAACTGGAAAAACAAAACACCAATTTACATGCGAGTCTGCTCCTCAGGCATTTGGAAAACACAAATTAAATCATTTACCACCAATCCTGTTGATTGAATCAATGACTGAGCTGTGATAGAGAATAATTAGATCAGTTTCTTGGGTAGCAGTTATGATCCTATAGATACCCTGTCAACAGCAAAGTGGCATGTTTTTGTTTAACTCACTTAAACTTCAGTTCATGAATATGTCCATGCCATACACAGGCTCTATGACAATTCAAAGAAAGACAGTGCAGAAATACAGCTAAATTTTACTCATTTACAGTCATACCAACTGTAAAATGACAGTGAGTCCTTTAATCCTTTCACCACAATTAAAATCTGCATACTATTTTGAAACTTCCTGCACTATTAAAAACCAATTACCCCTTTGAATTGTTGCCCTAAAAGTACAGAAGTCCAGTGTTATTTTTTCTGTTCATTGCAAACTTATAGATATGACCTCTGTCATCAATCATAGCTAGAGTCGAGTTTGTAATTAATTAGAAATTCTTTGTTCTTAAAAAAAAAAGAAATGTATGCCAAAAAATAATCATTAATGTCCTATGTGAATGCATTTGATGCCCTGAAAGTGAAAAGAAAAGGGACACTTGGGTACTATCAGAATAAAGGGCCAGGGCAATTGTTCCCCCTGCTGCCCCTTTATGCACATCATTGTAACACACAGGGCATTAAAATGGATCCAAGATGAACTCCCGCATGCAACCAATCAGCTCTTGTGTCTTCTAGTCCATGTAGTAATCCTTTGTGTCTTTTTTTCTGTTTTAATTGTGTTGGTGCTTAGAGACATGGAGAAAGTAGATCATGTCAGACCGGATTAGCATGATTCATTTGAAATTTTGATTCAGCTAATTAAATGCTATAGCGTCTTTAATTTCTCGTATATTGCTGATAGAGAATAGGGAGTGGGGAATTGCCTCTAGCATCATTTCACCTGGGACCACGTGAAGATGAAGAGTGGGGGAAGGAAGGGATAAAAAGCAGGCTGAGGACAGCAGAAAAGGACAAAACAAAACTAACCTTTATAATGAGTCTGCAAGACTTTTTAGACAGTGTGCTAGACAATACAGATTTATAGTAAAATCTTAAACACATATACCTTTCTATATGTTTCATTTTGGCACTGATCAAGGCTACAGATTGTGCCATCTCATTTTTCTGAAATCCAAATAGTCCAAAAAAATAAATGTAAATCAAAAAATACTGTTGTGTATCTCTACAGCAGCTGATGAGAATTAATCATTCCTGTGAAAAGTTTAACACTCATCCTATTAACCAAGTTTCTTACACAATACCATTATTATTTCCAGAGAGTAAATTATTTATGCTAAAATACAAAACAGAAACAGAGATAGAGCCACATTAATATTTTACAACCTTGAGGAGTCACCTTCCCTGGCCTATTTCCTGGGGAACATAAGGACATTTGGATCAGTTTAGGGGTTGTGATCGGGAAACACACCACCCTGCTGAGGATTCAGAAAGAAGGGCAGTGTCTAATAATGGCCAACCTTGATGCCTGGAAACAGAGCAAAACAACCTAAATCTGTTCCAGCAGACATCCGGTGGGGGTGATTGTCTAGACAATGTCTCTGGTGCTGCACTGAAGCAAACCTCAAATACCACACTGCCTCCAACTACCTCTCACCTTAGGCTTTGATAAAATATTGACAGCTGTCATCTTGTCTCACATGTTCCTCATGGCCTGCAGGTGAATCAAACAAATGCGTGAATAAGATGCTGATTTAATGTGATGGGTTTTTAGTACTTCTTTTTTTGTCCTCCCACATCTGAGGTTTGTGTGTATGAGGTCAGCCTCTCTTGAACGCAGGCCATCACTCCAAGGACAGATGCATTTGTAAGGTTCCAGCTGCTGCTGACCAGTTATAAACACACTCTTCACAGTAAAAAGAAACCGACCAAAAGGATTCTGATTCTTGCAATTTGTGGTAAATGTATAATCAGACTTTTTCATATGTTAATAAATGTAAACCCTGAAGACTTCATTATAGCAAAGTTTGCCAACATTCGCCACAGGCAGACATATGGTGCCAGATGTCTTCTGATAAAATCCTGTGCTGGCAAACCAGCTGCAACTAAAATATCTTAGCAAAAACTGACCTGCTGATACGGGATTAGTTCCTTCTTGTAGAATCACTTCTACTAATCAAAACCCCTGATGCATTGCCGCAAACCACTTCTGCTGCTTCCGTGATAAGGATGCACTGAAAGATATTGGATTTTATTTAAAATAAACACAATCTCAAGGAGTTTCTGCTGGCTGGATCTGGAAACAGACTAAAAATGTGCATTTAAATGTTAGAGTTGTTTATTTGACCAAAATTCCACAAAAATTCAACAAAACACAGAAAGAGAAATGATTCTGATTATCACTGCTAGACACTGCAGGTAATAGGATGAAAATATAATTACTTTTACTATGAACACTCCCAGTTGATTACATAAGGGCAATGATTCTTTGTATCAAAAAATAAGTTATGTTTACTTATACAGAGTTAAATGAAATTATATGTTCTAGTTTACATACATTGTCAAAGCAAAAATCTTGGCACTGGACAAGGCAAGATTTTTTTTTTATTATGTTAAAATTTTGTTTTGTTTTGTTTTGTTTTTTTTTGTTTTTTTATTTTTTTTCACATATTTGAGTCAAAGGTTTTTACAAAAGGAATTTTTAATATCTCTTTCTCGCTCCATTAATTAGAAATTACTGGCCGCAGCCATAAAAATCCAATTTTGCCTTTTCTTTTGTCCCCTTTTTTTAAAAACAAGGATGAAATGTAATTTATATCAGGCTTTGACTTGTATATGAAAAAATCGCTCCGAAAAAAAACAATATTAGGTAAGAAATAAAAACCAGAAAATTGATTGTACTGTATGTAAGTGCTACTGAAGTGGAGATTTCTGACATATGAGAAAATGAGAAAAATTATGTGCATTTACAAAATGAATGAATGACTAAAGCAAAGTAAAGGACCGAAGGTTTTAACCTTTATTTAAAGACCTGTTCTGGTTGGTCCAGTAAAGATACAAAACACTAATGCCAGAAACAGAATTTAATAAAGTGCAGTACTTTCAATGTGCAGAGCTTCACCAATGCTTATATTATCAATGGGAGTGGCAATCTCTTGATGGGTGTCAACTTGAGGTCACTACCACTCATTTGACCTTTGAACTCATTTCTGCTCAGTGTTATTCTCAGGAGAATTGACTGAGCCAGTTGAACCGTGTGTATGTTTCTCCTGTCAATGAATTACTAGACAATCCCCCGCTCCTGTATTCACGACTCACTGCACCAGTGGATTTTAAGTGAACACTACATCACTCACACTGTCCAGCTCCCCAGGGACTGTCAGCTGTGTCAGGAGAGATGATTTAGAGGGTTTGAAGATAAGGCAGCTCATGACATCAATGAGGTTACTCAATAGAATTAGAAAATACTTTCTATTTCCCGTTTGATATACGAGAATTTTGATCCGGTATCATGAATTGCTTTTAAATTGCTCTCTTGGGTGTTTTTGCCTTATTTAATGTGAAATGGTTTGGAAAAGTTGCTGTAATACCAGAAAATATTTGCAAAAATATTGAAAATATTTCAGAAAAATTTGTATTTTAGTCATGTGGTATTAATTTGTCAAATCTCAATAAAATGTACCATACTTAATGTACCATACAGCTTTGGCTGCTCTTAGAGTCAATGTGAGCAGTATTTTAACGAAGCTAACATCTTAATGAATGTAAAGACAAAAGGAAAAAGAAGTTCTCAGTTCCACCATTCAGTTATTTTTTGTTCCTTTTTACCCTCCACCACCTGCTGAAGGAAAAAGCGGGTTCTTCAATTGCAAAACATTTCATTGTGTTCACCAGCATGTTGCTAACTTTGATCTGCTGTTTGTTGCTGGGCAGGAGACATATCAAAGCTTTCAACATCAGCTAACATGAGAAATGAAACCAAAGCGAAACAAGGTGTCTCTCACAAAAGTTGCACTTTCAAATGGATTTTGTAGGTAATACTCTTTTCAAATTACATACATGTCCTTGCCCTTTAAAAATTCCCATTAGCATGGCAAACAAATCAGAAAGTTGCTATCAAAATGTGTCCTGCTCCCTCTAAAAGTGAGCATTGTGACCCATGTCATCGTTTTTCTTTGGTAAAAGCAAAGTTTGTTCTCTGATGGGAATCAGGGATGTAGGTGCTGCTTTCAGAGGTAAACCTTCTGTCATCGTATCCCCACCTCATCTCCACTGCAAAACTGTATTTACATCCACAGAGACCTGTTCACGTAATCTTTTACATCATGTGATCCACTCTTAATATGAAAAATATATTTAGTAGGACAGTCTAAATTGTTTCATTCACTGTTCATGTAAGGCGAAAGTCAAAGGCAACCACAAAATAATTAGCATTTAGCATTATTATATTTCTTAGGTGCTACAAGTCTAGGATATATTTAACATATATCCTCTTCAGTCATTTTGGATGTGTTTTGGAAAAAAAGCAAAATGGGTTTTGGAGCTGACCCAGTGTTTGTGGGTGCTAATTGAGAACCATAGCGACATTTACATAGAAGAACCAGCCTTTAGGTGACCTCGCTCTGGGTGATCCTGGTCACTGGCAGGTAATCAACTTCGACTGACCTTGCTTTCCTGTAACCCTCGGATGGTGTCATGCTCCATTCGCCAGCTGACCAAGCATGAAATGATTATTGGGTTCTAAACTGTGAGATCTGGTATTCTGCTGAGTCTCTGTGCTGGCAGGCCAGTCTGGTTACAGGCATAAATCAGGTGAAGAGCGCAAAGTGAAGAGGAGTGTAATCTAGATGCCATCTATTTTTAGATTGATGGGAAAGAGATGAGACCGAGATGGAGACTTATTTACACAGAAACAGAGAAAGATTGATACAGGAGGTAAGACAGGAAACTGAGATTAAAAAAAAAGGAAAAAAAGAGCAAAGAGCGAAAGAGAGAAGAGGGAGGTGTGTGAGAGGTTCAAAGGCTTAATGACCATTTGCACAGCTCATTGGCCAGGAAGAACAACCTTGGCAACCTTGATGCAGCCCAAGAAAAAAAGCTATACATATATCTGGCACTTTACAAGCTGCATTAGCTACCTTATCCGGCTGTATTACCTGCCTGCCATCGACATGCATCATCAGTTACGGTTGCCCACATCATCAGCCTGAGACAGATGCCTCTATCTATACCGCCATAGTACTTAGCAGCAGCTGTCAGCCTTAGAAATTGCTTCCTTTATTCATGAGCAAGGACACTCTCATAACACAGCAACACATACACCAAATCCTTACGGCCTGAGTCAGGTCAGGGTCTAAGAACAATGCAGTGCCCAATGCAGGTAAATTATTTGCAGGAGCGGGTAAAATTATCAGGCAATAAACCACTTGGCCACGCAGGGAAAAAGCACAACAGAGAGACAAAGTTATAATATTCTATGGATATGATTTGATAGAGCCAATTCTATTAAAAGAATTGCTGCAACTGCCATAAAAAACAATGGGAGAGAGGAGTTTTTCATAATATCTGGGGAGCTGTAGTCCTCTTCACAAATTATAAAAGGCACCCACCCCCCATTCTTTATATTCAATATTATATACCTCCTCTGAACATAAAAAATCATAAATTATTTCTATTGCAATTCATTGAAAAATAATAAAACTAAAATGTAGAGAACATAAATGTATAACCTCATTCTGGGGTTGCAAAGATGAGTGCACTCTTGATTTAATCCAACAAGTAGGCACTTTTCTTGTATTTAGTGTGTCTTCCCTTACATTTAAGTACTGTACTGACACTTCTTAGCATGAGGTGTTCGAGTTCTTGACATATTGTCCTGTCTGTCCTGTTCCACTCCTAGAGGATGAGCTCCTTGAGTGCCTCATGTTTAATGGGAAGTGCAGCTCGACTTGTCTCTGTAAAATTCCTCACAGTTGCTCAGTCGTGTTGAGATCTACCAAAATACCTTCACCTTGTTTTTCCTTAAGAATGCAGCAGGATATTTAGGGTCATCATCAAAGAAGTGCCTAAAAATCCAGTTCCCCTGCACTTTTCTCAGCAAAATCTGCTTATCACAAGGTGAAAGCTTACACCAACAACCTGGATATCCTTTAAAATCTCCATCTTTTAACTCCTGTATCATTCTTTCCACAGTGTTCTGACTTAACAAACAAACTAGCTACCACTGAGATGGGTAAATGGAGCAACATTTGGTAATTAATATTGTGAGGGATCGTCTGCATTACTGCATGTCACATCTACAGCATCATATGTAAACAAACCAGTGTACATCCTTGTGTTATTAGCTACGATAGCTAATCCAAGAGACTGGTCATTTTGAGGCTGATACTACTGAGAAAACCAAGTACAATCTGTCAGTGCTGCTGACAGGATGACTGTCCTTCACCTGTTCACCTCGGTTACGGATGAATCTCCAAAATCCAAACACAGAACCATTGTAGTCTGCTTAGAAAACCAAAGTCAGAGCGGCTTCCAACACCAGCTGACACTAACCATCCCATGTTGGATGGGTAAGAAATGGCATGACTGAAAATGAACTAACTAACTAACTTTAGGAGGTTTTCTCACCACCTAGTTTTGTACTTATTACATAAATTGCCTAACTTTGATCATTTTGAAATGTTGAAGATAGTGGTCTGTCATCAATCAGAATAAGATTGAAAAGAACTGTGTATTGCAGTTTTCACATAACCTGATGAAATCAATCAAGCACACACATATACATTATGGCCACCTTCTTTTAAAGGTGGAGCTGGAGAGGATACACATTGCCACCAATCATTCTCTGATATCTAGCAGACAGCTAGCAGATGCTCTCACTCAATTTGATCAAACTCTTAACTTTGCATTACTACTTATATGTTAGGACCATAATACAATTTAAATGACTGATTTATGTATGGTGATTTATAGGAAAAATAAATCACCATACCTAAACCTCCTAAAGGAAAAATGCAGCTGCAGGAATCGAAACCACTTTTTTACTATGTGGTAGATGTTTTTATTTTGCTGTAAAGTTAGTCATCTGAACATCTGGGCTTGATTAGGACTGACTCTGTTTCAGGGTCAGCTAGCAGAACTGGAACCTAGCGCTTCTATGGTGGCCTAATTTTTCAGTCCTGGAGGCTGCAATTGGATTTCAGGTTAAAATTCTGATTTTAATGTAGATTATGTTGTTAGTGAGTGGGACTTGCTGTTGTTTAACTGCCAGTTTGTTGACAAACTACGTGGGAGATATTGTCACTGTACGAAAATCTTTAAGTTTAGAGTTACAGACTGATGTGAGCTTTCTTTCCCACTTAGATGCATGATCATTTAAAAAAAAATGTTTTTACTTTATTACTAAATGATTATACTTATTATTATATAAAAACAAAATGTCTGTATGTGTGCTAAACTATGATAAGCACTCGTGGATAATGGAAAATGTTTAGTCTCTGTAAATAAAAATTATAAAGCGCTCTATACCAAAAGTGTCCTGACTCTTCTGACTCCTCTGTTTTTTGCACTATAAAAACAACATTCAGTTGTAACTGAATCGAACTTCTTATCAATAGTCCACTGAGTGCGTTTTTTATATAAGTTTTCCCATTTCTTAAAAGTTGCTCGGCCCCTCCATTGCAGTGCCATTTCAGTCCAGTTCCTCACAATGAATATGACCTTCATATAATGAGCTCTGCAACAAAAAGCTATGCCACCACTCAGCTTTTGCTTAGCCAGCCTGTCTGGCACACCATCAGGTGCTATAACAGAGCAGGTGCTGGGGTCTCAGAGCTGTGATTGTGTTTTGAACAGGGTATTTCCTCAAGGCTCCCCTCTCCACTTCTCTCTCTCTAAGCAGCTGGATGTCTCCATTCTTTCCTGATTAAAATAGAAATGCTGGCGTCATATGTTTTGCATTATTCATATATAAAGCTTAGAGTAGTTTCTGGTGGTTTTTATGTAGGGCACTTCAACCAAGTGCACAAAATATGAACAGCTCACTTAGAAGGCTGACTGAGTTACTTTTGTACATCCATGTTAAATTCATCCGAAATTTTTCATTTCAATTATTATATTTTACTTGTAGTTATATCACAAAAGAGATGGAAATAAAGACACACATACATTTTCAATTTGTGTACAGATTGAGAAGCTCAGGATTCTGTCTTGTCTCCAAAAATACAAAACAAGTATCTCTAATCTAGTAAATATCTTTTATATTATGTGTAGATACATTATTTTTTTCTTATTTTTATCAAGACTAGAGTTTTTTATAAGGGTAAATGTTTTTGTATCAAACATCAGACATGAGTAGACACATTTGAAAAAAAAAAAAAGTTTGTACAAATTATAATACAGTGAGAGCTTCTGTTCACTGCCTGACCTTGTCAATTCTTTTATATTTTTTTTAGTAGATTTGTAGTGTTATTTTAAAGTTTGAATCCGGAGAAAGTCCCATCATTGTTGGGGCTTTTTAGGTCATACTGTATATAAATAGTTGTAATTTACATGACTTTATTACTATGACATTTTCTACACCTCTTTGCTTTCTTTTCAAGTTCTACATGAGAATGCTAAAACAGCTATCATGGCTGTACAACACAGCATAGAGTAGACACACTGCCAGCAGCCAGTTTGCTTAGTTTACCATAATGACTGGAAAAAAAGGAGAATCATGCCTGGCATGTTTGAACAACACAGTTTGCTTTTCCACAGTACAACATGTGTTGTGCTCAGCTATATCTTGGCCAGAAGCAGGAATTTCCTGGTCTCTTGTCCTCACTGTGAGGTTGCCAGGCAACCAGTGGACCAGCTGCTGGCGGTAGCTCCATGGTAGCTGGACAGATATGAGATAGGGATGAGCCATGTCAAAATCTTTTGTGCAACCATCAACTTATTTCATAACAACTTCATAATTTAGAAAAATATATATGTTTTAGTTTTGAACTGATTCCTTGTAGAGTCAAATTATTACCAGGCACCAGCAAAACAGTAGTGGCTTCTTTTTTTTCAAACGAGGGTTATGTAGCATTTGGCACAGCCCAGTTAGATCAGCTTGATGCCACTGCACAAACAGGAGAAACATGTAGAAACTACAGCTGTTAGAAAGTTCTGTGTGGAACTACCTCAAAAAACTAAGGTAAAATGAGGTGCAAACTCTGCCAGGTGAAGCCACCATACACAAAACATTTGTTGTGTCACAAGACAACAATAACTTTGCGTAATTTGTGAGTAAAGAGGCAAAGAAGAGTCAAATAGTTTCCAGTGAATGCTAACTGTATTTTTGTTGAAATGCCCATCCCTGATATAAGGGTGGTATTGATCTTATGATATTCTTCATATGATATTCTATCATATTCTTATGATCTTATTATATTGATCTTATCTTATCAATTCTTTGCTTAAGAAGAAATTTAACAGTTGCCTTTTGTCAAATTGTGACACTATAACTTTCCAAAGGAAAAGGAGTGTTTCAAATAGAAAGTGCAATTGTGACATCTTTTCTGGTTGCCAGTGTTGTCTCTGAGCTGCAGTTTGGACTTTCTGTATGCCAAAGTCAGAACTGCAATCAGTTCATTAGTTTTAACTGATTAAATTTTACTACTTTGTTACCTTTATTTAAAGCTTTAAAATCCAAAATTATCATGTTCAGCAGTTGAGTTTTGTTTTGGCAAAATATATAATCTTTGTTTTTATTCTGCTTCTGCATTCCACAAAATATAATTTATAATTTTATAATTTAACTCCAGTCAAAGTGTTGTCAGACAAATATTAACAATTAGATCCCATTTGTGATGTAGCATAAACAGGCTCTATCCATCCTTCAGGTGTGATTTTGTTAGGGGCCATATGTAGTCTGCTTTGTACACCTCCTATGATGGCACAAAGAAAACCTGCTGCCATGTCAGCCTCTTCTGTAACTCACTTCCTTTTCCTTCCTTAGCTCCTCCTTTTTAAAAATACACAATAATGATATAATAGAGAACTGTACAGAGTATGAAAAATGAAATAAAAGATGTACAATAGTTTATTGAAATACAATAGCCTCACAACAAATTTCGAATAATAAGTAAAAGTCAACCCTAAGTATTTTATTGGCGAACTACCGCTCTTTTAACCAGGTTAAAAAGTTAACCCTAACCCTAAACCCTTCTTTGCTTCAGAGATAAAGCAGAATATTTCATCTTGTGCAGTGTGTAGCTAGAGGAAATGGATTGCACTAAGATATTCTGTGTCAAGGTGCAACTTGAATATGGAGGTTTTTTTTCTCTATTTCTGTGTAGTTCTAATATTTTATTCACTGTTGGGACTGTTTTTGGGGTCTACGGCACCTGATGTGTTGAGCTTCGGGAATCCCTTTGTGGCACAATCCTCTAACATCTCAGTATTGCCTGATATTATATGGCTTTAATTCATTATAATTTCAGACACACTTAGACACCCAGCGCTGCAGTTGTGAGTCCTCATTAGTGCTAATAATATCCAGCTGGCCCATGTCTATGCCTACCAATGAGCCGCAGGCCTATCGACAAAGAAGAAGGTGCGGCTGGTTTGACTCAGAGCCAGACAACAAGCAGGGAGGGGGACGGAATTTAAATATGGAAGAGAAAAAGGGGTCATATAAACATCTGATGCCATCCCGGAATCTTCACGGACATCCTAGACTTACTTAGAGATTTTTCATCTTTTCATTTTTGGTGTTGTTAATTCAAAATGTGACGAACCAAATTGATCTGTGATTGGAAACGCTTCAGGACTGAATACATGAAGTTTTCACTAAAATCACGTCACTGAATTACAACCACCTTTTATCCCTTCAGAGTCTGTTCTGTCTTCTCTGTGACCAAGAGTAAAAAAACAAATACAAAGTTTGGTGTTATTTAAGCACTAAGTTCATTAAATTGAACCTTGAAAAAATATTAATAACAACTGCATTAACATTCTGAAAGTGTACTTTTTGAAACACTTTTTATGCTGTTGATTCCACTCATTAATTCTATTTATGTGACATCTAACATTGTCTTTAGGTATGGTAATTGCTTTCACTGGAAAAGTTGGCCTCAGTTCACATACACCAAAAAAATTGTGCAAAAAAATAGTAGTACAACTACTATTTCTGTTATATATTTTTTTTTACAAGTTTTACTTAAGCGGCACAATAATTTATCCCACTAAAATCATTGCCCTACATTTATGTGACAGCTACAGTTACCCAGAAAATTTCAGACTTTTAGATTATTATTAATCCATAGAAAGTTTATGCAAAATACTCCTTACGTGTCAATGCATCAGCAATAACAAAATATAGTTATAACAATTCAAATGGATAAGAAACCTTTCTATTATACCACCCATTGTAAAAAAAAAAAAACATAACTCAAAGTGCTTCACAAATAAAACATAAAGGAGCAGATGTGAAGAATTTGAACAGTTCAAATAAAAATGCATTTAAAAACAAGAGGCAAATAAATAAAATTATATAGATAGATAGATAGAGAGAGAGAGAGAGAGAGAGAGAGAGAGAGAGAGAGAGAGAGAGAGCTATATCAATATATACAGTTTCAACAGCAAGGATTATCATCTTAATATGATTATAGACTTTGACTAAATCTTTGCACCTTATGCATCTTGTGTAAATGATGAAATGTGGAAATACTGTTGCACACGCTGGCAGAGTCAGAGTCAGAGCTCTTCGTACACCACACTATGTAACAAGAGTGTTGACTCATCCCAAATGAATATTCATGCTTCATGGTTGTCTGAGTGTTTTTGCTGATGAAGGCGTTCACAGTGGTGGTGTCCACGGTCTTGGCACTGTGCTGGCCAGATGTACACACTCATACACAGAATCTGTTAAATCTACGGGTTCTTTTGGCACAAGAGTGTGAGAAAACTGGCAAGACTGAGAGAACAGACATGCACTTTTTCACATGGTGCCCACCCCCGCTAAGTGGCCAAGTTATTGTTGACAAAAAGAAAAATACTGTGAAACAAGCAGTAAACAGAAAAATACTGAGAGGGAGTTGCAGCCAGGGTAATTTTTTTTTTTCAAATGCTGAATAAGACTAACTGTGAGAAAAGCCTTTCTCTTTTTCATCTCCAGAATTTTGTTTTTTTTCATTTGCATCCCAGACTTAGTTTAAGAGATTATCAAAGTCTGTTAGATTCTGGAGAACCATGAATTTCTGTTCAAACTTTTTGCTAAGAATGGTAGTCTGGTTCAAAGTGGTGGACTTACTCTGCAATCCACAGAGCCATACTGCTGGAATTCAAACCAAAACTTCAGCTTTTTCATTCAAGGCAACATGACTTTATTTTAGATTTTAGTGGGCATTGCATTGTTTTAAAAAGATTGCTTCACCAGTCATGTTTGGGATGAATGTAAATATTAAATAATGCACCAGTCCTCAAAAATAATGCTATTTGATGTAATGGTGCAATAAAAAAAAACTCTGCATCATTGGTTTTAATATTTTACCATTAGACATCAGAGCTTGTGTTGAAAAAGGCAGATACAGAATAAATTTGTAAAACAGTGTGGAAATATATTTTCTAAAAGAATAAATTAATGGCAAAGCTGCTTCAAAGGTGAATTGATCATTAATGAGTGTTTCTAATTAGCTCATGTTTCCATCTAACTTTCAAATGAATGCTGAACAAAGTTTTAAAATGCTCAAAAAATGGATGTGATTTGTGTTTGCGAGGCTGATATTTTTAAGTTAGCTAAACAGTTATTCCACATCAAACCCCGAAAAGACACTGATTTCATCTGTTAAATATATGTTTAAAATTCAAATTCATCAGATGCTATAAAATTTACTTCTTACTGATTTAACAGGTAAAAAAGTCAATGAGGGGGGAAAAAAGTACTACTCCAGTGAACTGTAGCATACGCAATCAAAAGCTGTGTGCATTTGAATGCTGGTTACTACTGTATGTACATTTAACAGGTTATTTTTTTAAATTGAGTTTAAAATGATTAGAAGCACTACTGATAGTTTAAACACTTGAGATCTAAACAGTAATCAGTCAGTTATCTTCCCAGGAAACTTGGGAAATCCAAACAGACAGAGTGGAAGCAATACACACTTTTTCAGACAGACAAACAGACACACAGCCACTGAGGACAGCAGGAAATCTCAGCAGCACATCCAAGTTACAAACCAATCGATTACTGTGTCCTCTCTGCTTCCCCTCGCAGGTCTCAGGGGCCGGACATCAGCGAGGAACATTGTAGGAGTCAATAAGCTCGGATATTTCTGACACACACCACTGACGACGGCAATATCAAGGGCGGATAGCATGTCTGACTGCCTGTCTCATCTTTGTTGCTCGCACACACAGACACACAGACACCAGAAACCTTCAGTGAGGCCGGAAGAAGACAGAGTATGCACAAGCTAATCAAAATACGCAGATGGACAAATATTAGCTCAGTCAAACAACGCTGAGACGACTTCATCTCCATCAAATGCCCCACCATTTCCTCCTGTCTGTCTCTTCACCACCACAAAGTAAATGCTCTTCTGCAGGCATAAAGAGCAGCTTCATCCGCTGGATTGATGTGCACATACTGCACTACAAGACTTAATGGATGTTCAGGGTAAGACATGCATTATGCATACCTATGAGTTCATGCAAGGACCATGTGACCTGGGAGGGATTTTCTAGAGTCAGTTAACCTGGTTTGAGGAGGATTACATGAATTGTATGCTTTTGCATTGATAGGAAAACTGTTTGGTAACCCTTTTCAATACGGTCTGTAATTTAAAGTGTCACTTAATTGTATGAATTTGCTAACTAACTAATTAACTACTTACTTACTGGTTCCTACCTATACACATATGTAGAAAACAAGACTGTTGAGAACAAATGAGAAAGCACTGGCTGTTTTAGAGGGAAGGGTGAAAATGTAAAATCATAATATAAATCGTTTTCTGTCTGTTGAAACATTGTAGTACTTTATTTTGTTTTCATTGATGGCTTAATGCTCTTACTCTTTGCTATTTCTCCACTTGTTTTCTTTTATGACTCAGCATCACTCTCTGACTTTCCCCCTGAGAATCAAAGGAAAAATAAATGTTGAAGGATAAATATGAGTAAATTGGAGCTGGTCATAATCAGCTGCACTTGCCAGGAATGGCTGAGCAAAAAGCCTCTCCCTGCTGCTGGATGAGTAGGTAATGATGGCTTTTCTATTGCAGTTTGATCTACCTGTGATTGAGTGGAGTGCACCATTAAGATTGGGGATTTCTGCTGATTTATTCCCCAACAGCCAGTGTCCTTGAAAACATCTGTAATCGCTGCCAGGGATGGATCGGCTCCCAGAGAAAACACACTGCAGAGTGATGAGGTCCACGGTGAATTCTGTGTGTGAATTACAGGAGCTGGAAAGTAAAGAGAAGTTGTGACTTGTAGCTGGAAGCTTGCCAGTTGTAATCCCAGCTGAAATCTGTGTGTTAGGAAAGTGAAAGAAGGCTCGCCTTTGCTGTTGTGTACAGTTAATGGTGCCCTGGAGCAAAGCAATTAACCCCCAGCTGCTCCAAAGGACCCACTCAGTGACAAAGATGCACATGGAGTCACCTGGACCAAAGGTTGATTTCGGGGGAAAAGTTACTGTTTAAGATAAAGACTGACTTTTAATTTTAGTCCAGTTTAGAAATGTGCGTTATGAATATGCCTTAAAAGATTTATTCAAGTGTAACATATTTGTGACAAGTTTTAGCATGCATCTGTATCTGTGGATTCTGCCCTGCCGTTCAACCTTTTCCCACTACTTAACATTATGTTGCCCCCAAGTTCAGCACCCTGGAGAGTGATTTTAGCAGTGAATATCTCCTGAAAGTCACAGCAATGCATCCAATGGTTATTTATTTACTTTTAGTTCGTTTGGCTATTGTTTGTTTTGTTTTGTTTTGTTTTGTTTTGTTTTGTTTTGTTTTGTTTTGTTTTGTTTTGTTCACAAAAAGATGCTCTGGTTCTGTAAATTATTAGAAACTACATTGTGGGAGCCATTGATGTCTGCACTGAAATTTTGTACCAATCCAACTCTTAAATATTGAGATATTTCTCTGACTAACTGAAAAAATGCACATGCGTGTGGTGCTACATGAAAAGTCAAGGACCATCAGTATCTTCAGTTCATCTTGTTGGGGAGGGGATTTTATGCAGAACATTTCCTAGCAATTTATATAAGATTTGTCGGGTTATTTTGTTCCAGAATAACTTTGCTGTCCCATTCCAAGTTTCACTTAGAACATCCTCATCTAGTGTAAGTACACTATAGAGGACCAACTGTTTAATCCTGATGTTCAAAATATAACACTTCTAAATGCGGATGCAAAAAGCCTTTTATATCGTCTCTAGTTTGAACACAAATCACATAAATAAACTAACTTTCAAGAACAGAAATGAGCTTTGCCTTCTAAGATTCAGCCGCTTCTGTTTGAATCAGCTCTGATGTGGGCATCATATGTTGTCAGCTGTGCAGCTGTTTGAAAATAGCTCAACAGCCACCCAATGCGAGAGCAACAATTTTTGGATATTTTCCCAGCTACGGTGCCATAATCAATTACCGGAGATGTGAATGCTTGTCACGCACAGTTAAATTGCTGCTGACACATTGACAGCTTATCTACCAACACCAACAACAATTTTATCACATCTGTGCCCCTCCCAATTACTCCTTTTAGAAACAGCTCCCTCCCCGTAATCACAAGGTGATTAGAAAGTACACTGTGTCATTTTTACTAAATGTAATCACACAAGTCACTGCTTATCTGTGTTCGACACCCTCCACTGTCCCAAATCCAGCAGCATCTTACCAAGAGTCAGTCAAGGTCGAGTGAACCTCATCCTCAGATGAGAGAAACAGAACTAATTGTTGTTACATTTAATTTTACAACATAAATACATTTTGACACACTAAAGTGATGTTAGTTTGGTAAACTTTGTCTAGCTGTAACATAATTATAAGTAATGATATCTGTTAATGCTGTAATTATGACAGTTTCATCCAACAATGCACATATTTCAACCATACACAAGATGTGTGTATGTGTATGTCAACTCCTGTATCAATGGCTGCGTGTTCAGACAGTGTTTGATAAACACTGGTACGTTTGCAGAGCTGTCAACAGAGCTGTTAATAACAATATACATATCAGGAAAAGACATTCACTTGAAATATTAAGTTACATATTCCTCCCAAAACTCCTCTTTCTCCCTCTTTTGTCTTTGAGGAGCAGAGTGCTCATCTGAGCCAGTTATTGTCTTGAAGTGGCACACATCAGAAATCTTTGACAAGCTTTGACATGAAAACACATAAATAGAGAGATTACATTTGAATTCAGATTATCAGTCTGTCTACTTACCAAGACTGACATGTCTTTCCAACATCAGTATGACTGCAGTTTCATCCCGCTCAGTGATGCCAATCTTTTTTTTAAATTAGCTTACGTGACTAACAATAACATCCTGCTACAGTATGCGCACAGATAAAACACCAAATTTACTGATCAACATCAACCGTAACCTTACCTGTGTGTGTGTGTGTTACATTAGACTTGCAAAATTCTATTTCAGTAGAATTTAAAAGTTATAAAAATTACCCTATGAGTAGCATGTTAAATTACCTATTGTACACCTTCTGTAACAAAGCTGAATACTGTGCCTTAGAGGACGAGTCTGATAGTTTGGGAAATTCAGGATGGCATTAATCTTTCTGTCTATGCTAACTCTTCAAGAGAGCAAAACTGGTCTCCATATGTTATATTTAAAACAGAGCCAGGAGTTGGTTTACTTTGGCTTAGCCTGGCACAAAGAATAGAAACCTGATAGAAGAAGGGGGGAAACAGCTAGCCAAAATTAGTCACACATGCACCTCCAAGGCACATTAAATAACTGGTTGCTGGTTGTATCTCATTTGTAAATCTGAAAAATGTCTAGATGTATTTCAGTTGCCTGGCACATAATCGGCAATAACCTGAATTTTTAGCTCAGGTTGTGATCAGTCGAGTGAAGCTGTAATAACCCTCCTGATTATTACAGATTTTCCTCTCTGCTGCAGATCTCCTCTCTCTCTCCTTCAGTTTCTCTCTTTCTTTAATGTCTTTTCTCTTCCTCTCTACTGTCTCCAATTAAAATAATACAAACCAGTAGTTCGCTCTGTCTCTCTCCCACTCACTTCTAAAAAGGCAGCTGGAGAGCGACCTTGTATCTTGCTTTACAAGACATTAATTCCTATTGAGGGACAGGTTTGGTATCATTGTTTGGTATTAAACAGTTTGATCTGAATCTGGCTTGTTCCACATGTTTCATAATGGAAATGTATTCAACACTTGGACCATTAAACCTACACAGATAACGCTCCATAAAATAGAGCACCAAGAGATTAGATAAAACAAGGGTAAACCTTTGGGAATTAAAATAACAGGATGTCAACACTTTAAAGTGGCTCCTTTCCACACTAAAGAAAACACAAACTTATATAAAATGGAGGGTGTAATCACACTATATATGGTGACCCATTATCAATACCAAACAATACAATCAAACCATGAAGCTAACATTCCCACAAGGTATAACATAGGAATCCCAAACCACCAAAATACCTTGCACATTAATACTAACACAATGTAAAGAAGCCTGGTGCAGCAGGTCTAAAATCAAAACGAATGATTCATTTACACAGCAGAGGCTTGACCCACAGGTTAACAGGCACATTACATCTCCGTGTTGATCACCATATGACATTTATTTGCAAAACAAGGATGAGGGAGACAGCACTGTAAACTCAGCAGCTCTGAGTGTTCATACTCAGTGAAGAAGAAAGAGCCCAGTGAAGTAACATTAAATAACTTCCACAAGGAAACAAGGTTTACCATAAAACAACATGATTGAATCAAATCAACATGTTTTAGTAAAAGTTGCCACTGTTTAAAAAATGGATTTCATAACAAAGAATTCTAAACAACAACAACAACAACACAACAACAACAAAACTCTCTTCGTCTTGCTGTATTGTATGTGATTTTCTACACTAAATATCATGACGTCATAACTTGTAATCCTACACTTTTTAGGATATTTATGTCATGTGACATCTTTCCTAACTGCAAAAAGAATAACATGATTGTTGTGAATAACTCAGCTTTCTGTCTCTTTCTCTCTGCACTCAGGACTCAGCAGTGTTGCTGCTTTAACAAGCAGAGACTAAATAACCGTCTGTGTGTCTGTTCAGTGGCTCACAATTAAAATGCTATTTTTATCGTTGCTTATGGTGACTATATTACAAATGATTATCTGCATTGACCAGAGTCTATTACCACACAAACAAGCAGGAGGCTCGTGTGTGAACAGCACATATTAACTCTCATCAACCTTTTGTCTTTGCAGACAGTTCTTATTTTTAATCAAGCAGCCGAAAAAAGGAAAAGTAGCTTGTCTTTGAGCACAATTATCACATGAAGTAGCACTTTTGGTTAAAATTTACTACATCATCCAGCCATTAGCACTGTTTTCACATATAATATCCTGACTGGACACATTTTAAATTTTTTTTTGTTATTTGTTTTTTTATTCAACATATATGAAGAGTTTTTCTGTTGGTTCTTGTTATTTTGTTTTTCTTTGAAAATGATAATGGTTCATCTGAGGACTAATAGCATCCTGAAATCTCAGTACTATTACTGTACACCACTAAAAAAAAAATATTTAAATTCTTTTGATAACAAAAATTTCGTATCTGGCACTGGTTTCCACAATGTTTTCAAAAAGTAGTCAAAAAGATGTAAAATTAGAACATAAATAGCCACCAACATTCCCATCAGTGGCGTTATTTCTGAATTATTAACGTCAAATTTTTTGCTCTGCCTAGAATTTCCAACATTTTTCCTTTCATATTCATGCATTCCCAGGCGCTGTGTGCCCTACTTAACATTGCTGGTGAAGAGCCTAATTAGTGAAATTAGACATGATTAGCTTCCCATCCAGTCCTTTCATCAAAGCAGCCTTCCCTCAATTTGGTCAAATTTCATCTCCACTCCACAGAAAAGTTTCTCACAATTTCAACATCTGGGCTCGGTGCAGTTTTGCAATCAAGGCTGCCTCCTCTGCGCCGACACAACAGGAAGGAGGTGGAAAACAGAAACAAAAAACCCAAACAGAGGAACTGGGACAGAGCAGCGCAGCAGACAGACGCACAGTGAGGGAGACATTAGTCCCACATCAAGCATTTGAAAGGCTCTGATGAAATGATTGCTGACTTACAAGAAGAACTCATCTAGGAATGTTTTTGATTTCACAGCTGGTGACAGACAACAAGAAAATAAAATCGCATGCTGACGCAAAGAGATAGTCATGAAAAACTGTCAAAGCTTATACAGCTGAACTGCATCATAATCATCAAAAAAGGGGTATTTTATTAATACAGACCTTGGAATTTTTAAGTTTTAAATTGCTTTAAAAAAACAAAAACGAGAAAATAACAGTAACATGAAAATACAGTATAAGACTCATTAAACCTTCAACAAAGTTAATCTAAAATTAAGTTTTATTGTTTTTAGTGTCTACTACACAACTGCCCGATGAATTGCACTTGAGTCATGACAGCAAACCCTGCTTGTGTGTTAATTTGTTAAAATTCCATATGGGTTACTTGGAAAATTTCAAAGCATATAGGTCAAACATTTCAGTCGAGTTTTCATCCAAATACAGTGCACATGCTAAAAGAAAAGAAAAAGCAAATTAATTCATATCTCCAGCTTCCTTTAATAGTAAGTATAAAGAGTTGGGTAGAGGCACTAATTGATCAGCTGGGTTCCATTAAACCACTGTGGAAGATAAGGGCACAAAGCCACGACATAAGAAAACCTCATATAATACCATGTAGAAAATGTGATGGGAATCCAGCATCTGTTTCATGTATTCAGTGAAGTTACACCCTCCTCATCACTTCTCACAAGGACCTGTTTGTCTCTTTTGTCTGGTCAAATGCTTTAAGTTGGACAACTTTATTGTGATTTTGTCACAAAGTCTGTTTCTATACACTATTGCCCTTTTCTTTGACTATATCAGCTTTTTTTACCTCAGCTCAATATACAGAGCAGAATCTCTGTTTTTTTGAGTTTCAGGCATTTGATGCACTTCTTCATTTTCTGAAGCACAAAAGACAGTAGCTATCTCGTAGTTTCAGTTGTATTTCAGGCTTTTAATTTTTAAAAAAAGGGATGGTAATTGATTTTAAGGAAATTGTTTGAACTGTGAGTCCTTTATTGACCAGGTACTTTTTGGTTTATTTAAGAAATTTCTTGAATGAAATTTTTTATTTTTATTCAAGTCATTTTTTATGGTTGTAACTGTACTCTTACTTAAGTATAAATTGTTAGTACTCTACCCATCACTGCTGAAAACCACTGTGTGGTTGCAAAGGCCTGTTAAAAAACCTATGAACGACTGAATTCAGGTTAGTTTGACATGTTTTCAGCATGACAACATATACAGATAGCTGAACTGCATCCTGTGCAGTATACATTTAAATTGAATGTTTAGTTAGAGCATTTTGGCTTTTGTTTTCTTATTTTTCCTTCAACTTCTCCTCACTATTTTCCACAAGGTCCTATGAGGATGCTGCTCTAATGAGTGTGTGCACCTGCACACCTGTGTACTTTACCAGGTGATAGCAGCCTGGACTGATATTTGGGGAAGAAGGGAGGAATGGGTTCGTTGCATTACGTGTTTTCATTTTCTTGACAGCTGCAGTAAGATTAATTCTGAGTGAGATGTTGGGAAGTTCATGTGCAGAAAAAGCTTTTATGGGAAATAAAGGTAGCTTTTTAACAACAGTTTTCCATTATAGATGTTTGCTTTGTCTGACCTTTGTTTGTCTGGGTGGTTTTGACTGTGCAGTATTTAAATCTGTGGTTCCAGTCTGGCAGGCTTTTGTCTGTGGGCTGAGAAACTCATATTTGACTTTGTCTTTTTTTTTAAGCACAGCTTTGCATCATGTATATAATCATTCAGGAGGATGGTTTAAAAAAACAGATCAGAGCCAAGTTTTTGCTGCTTCATTGCTCTTGAAACTGCTGGCTCACATCCTGCTTGACAGAGTTTACATTCACACCACACCGCTTCTTACTTTTGAACATGTGTCTAGTACCAGTTGTTGTGGTAGTTAAAAAGCTCAGGTTATTTGATTTTCACAAAAATTTGAAAGAAAAATATTTCTTCTTGTAGTATGCAAACAGTCTAGTATTCCCTAGATTAATGCCAACATGGTCTAATGTCTTTATTTTTATGGATTTCCTGGATCTTCCTGTTCCTATAGAGGCCATGGCCTTTTTGTTTAACTCACTCAGTTTGCATTAATGAGTTCATGTTCCTGCACTGAACCACCTTTAACAACCAATCTAATAAAGCACACTGTCTTTGCTGTAGTTTCTTCTGTTGTAGCACTGAGGATTAAAACCCTGCACTGAAGCAACAATAACAGTTTGGATTAAGAGAGATGAGTGTCATGAAGTCAAGGAACACTTCAGATAGCAAGAGAGGTGAATAATGAAAAAGATGTTTTAAAGAGTGAAATAGAAGGAAAGAGACAAATGGAAAGATAGAGGATTGAATATATTAGATAAAATTTCATTCACAAAAAAAACTTGAGCAAGAGAGAGAGAGAGAGAGAGCATATTTGAAAAACTCTGCATTCACTCGCCAGAAATGCTAAATACACTCAGCCATGACTGATCGACATCTCCACTCAACAGCTTGTTTACAGCTACAGTAAGTCAACTTGTGGTTTCACCCTCATCATCCCAGGCTGCCATTCAGATGTACAGTGAGCTAAAGAGAAAACAATCACAGATGCCAGCTTTAATAATAGTTACAGGTAAAATGCTTTGAAACAAAAACATTTTTTTTCATTTAATTAGCAGTATCTTTCAGCCACAGTTTGAACAGAACCTATTTCCCCACTTTTGTTAACACAATGCATACATTATAAATACAATACATACAAAAAATGCATATTTTTTTGTTATTAACTGCTCTAAAATTGTGTATATAGTACTCATATGATGATAATTTTGTATGAAAGAAATTGCAACACAGTGAGGATGTATTTCAGTTAATATGTATTTTGGACATTTGTTTTGGGTGAACCAGTTGCAAAATGGATGCACACAATGACAGCACTGCATCCCTTAATAGTTCAGATATCTGAGTCTCTGCAAATAAGATGATACATGTGGTTCAGAGTTCTTCCTGGTGTTCGGTTAAAAGCCTTGTTCTGTCAGCTTTGCTGTTTAAGCTCATGATCTTTGACAGTTTTTTATTGAACAGTTTTTTTCTCTCTTTTTTGTCAGCATTACATATTTTTGTGCTGTCTCCATTTTAAATCTTTGCATGGAAGAATTCACATCAGTCTGGTAGACGCATGACCAAGTGTGTGACAAACAATTTCAATTTATAAATGCAAACCACATTCCAGCTCCTCTCTGTCCTCTCTTATCTCTGTATTTTCCTTTCCCCTGCTCTGTCTGTGTCTGTGTGTGTGTGTGTGTGTGTGTGTGTGCATGTCACTGTGCATTGTAAATAGCAGAGTGCATTTTTTTATCAAGTTAGTGTCTGTCTAACTGAGTGCACTGATGCTCACACACACATACACTAGCACTGTCATTATGATGAATTGGACCAATGTGAAAATACAAACTGGTGCAGGAGCATTTGGTGAACAGTTGCACATACAAAAACATACATACTGTACGTAAGTAAATTATGGGTTGTTTCAAAATTAAACTTTTACACAGGATATGGAACCTAGATAACTCCCTCTACTCACCAGCAATGTCCAGTTATATGCAGATGTTCAATGCAAATACAATGTGATTCCTTTTACAATCACTGATACACTCATGCTGATATCTGCATGCAAAGCCACTCGTTCCTCTGTGCTCATATGACAATTGATGTGACCACGATGTCCACTTTATGCTGTAAAGAAAGGGAAAATACTGGAGTTCAAATACAGTTAAAACCTATGTAAGCATTCCTGATGGAGCAGACCGGGCTTAGCCAAGCAAAATTATCACACAAGACAGGAAACATTATTTATACTATTAATATCTGGCTAGCAGCTTTCCACAAGTTGTAAATTACAGCTTCCTCTTACACACATTGTCATTAACCTCTGTAATTGTCCTTGCACTCACTCTGGCCAGGCAGCATTACTTCTTCTCTCTGTTTCTTGTGTTACCTGACCTGAATCCAAAGTCGGCCCTGGGCCTTTACCGACAGCTGGACATCAGGGAAATATCCTACTGAAATTCATCCATGCTTCTTGGGCAAAATATTTGGCCATCAAAGCTTTAGACTTGCCAGTTTTGATAGGTTGTTTGCTGTCTAGACAGTAGGTTCAGACTGTTAAATTAATACTCTAATCTAGACTCATTTCTCATAACTGTCTGCAAGCCATCATGCATTTCAGTGAAGCAGCTAACAGAAAGAAGAGGGTTAAACAAGAGAGGATTAATGCAACATAGCTAATTTGCTACAAAACCTTCCCTTATTTGGACTTTTCTGACAATCCTTCCCCAAAAGGTCAGTATTGTCAAGGCTGTTAGCTGTTGGTCAACAGTGTAAAAGTTCAGTCAGACTGAACTCTGTACAGGGCGAGAGAGGTGAAATCAAGTTGGAATGATATGTAATTCAGTACCTCCATTACCGATTATATGAATAAGGAGAAACGTTGGTCTTCACCTTAGAGAATACTGCCGTTTTCTATTGTATTTTTCAAATCTTTTTAACTTCTATTCAAGTTTCACATCATGCTAAGTGTCCTTGAGGCAAAAGTCCTTCTGGTCTATAGGGAGGTAATATAGAGGTTAAACCCTATAGTGCAGAGAAATTAATCAAGAGTAGGGAGATTTGGGGCCATTTATCCTGTTCTTGTTTAGTTGGAATTAATTTTTGTTGTGGTAGAATATAATATAATCTTGATTTGTAGGTTTAAATTTTTATGATTAGGAGGTGAACATATAGCAAATAATCCTGTAGAACAATTTATTGTTTTTTTTAAATATTGTTTTTTCAAATATGCAAAGCTCGTGAAAACTTGTAAAAAAAAAACCAAAACATAACAGCTTTTTGTCAAGCAGATTTTTACACTACATGCTCTCCTTTCACATATTTTAACTCGTGTCTCTTTCCAAAAACCCCTCAAGATGAGAGACAGTCTGTTCTTTATGAAGTGTCTTCCATATGACTTGGCTGAGGATTTATGCTGCTGTGAGCCCAGCAAAGGTTATCCGCCCTGCGATCGCTCAGTCCTCCTTCTTCTCCTTGTGTGGACCCCCCCCCCCCCATCCCATCCCCTTGAGACAGTCAAATGACCTTCACCCAGACAGATTGTTTTAGCTACATGATCAACACCGTCCACAGTGAGTCACCTCCACCAGTGTTTCAAAGGGAGGGTAGGGGCAGAGGGCTATTAAATGACATGAGGAAGAAGGGGGAAAAAAAGGTAAGCGTGAAGGATGGGATGACAGGAAGACAGGTATATAGGAGGAAAGAAAAAGGAGAGAGAGAAATCCCTCTTCTCGTCCCTCTTCTCCTTCAGGGTGCTGCATTATTCACCATCAAAGAGGGGGAGAAAAAAACCTCCGTAGGAAAACCCCAAGTCAATTAATTAGCAACTTCCCACATGTGTGAGAGAGGAGGAGAGGAACACCAGTAGAGGTGTGAAAAAAAGGGTTGGTGAGGCCTTAAGGAGCATGAAGGAAAGGGAGTTTGAAGAAGAAAGGAAAGATGGAAGAGACTTCATCTTTCATTGCTAGGAAATGTCAGTTTTTTCACATTTTTTAAGGATATTCTTCAGTACTATTGACACCCTTTTATTCTATCAGAGGAATGGTTCTGCATTTCCTGGGGGCATGTTTTAACTGTTTATATACATATCCAGCAATTAACTCGTCCAATAATAAGGTTAATTAAGAAACAGTGAGTTAATTCATTCAGGGTTTCCTCTTGCCTCCAGTCTTTATGCTAAGCTAGGCTAATACTTATTAGGCTTCAGCCCCATACTTAATGTACAGACATAAGACACATATCAGTCATTTCATCTAACCTCTGAAAAGACAGCAAACAGTTTCCCAAAATGTTCTAACATTCTGACCACTTTTGGGAAAATAATTTGTCTGGTTGTGTTTGGCTGCAACCAGATATTAGGAACACTTTAGGATTTCACGCAAATTTGGCACAAAAATAGACATGTGTAGACCAGAGATACAATTAAGGAGCAGTCTTATTATCCTCAAGTGCCAATGCACCAAACACAGTAAAGTGATCTGTGATGATGCTTCCACTTCGGTTGAAGAAAATTTTCAGGTCATAGACTTTTAGACATTGCAAACCCTGAAGTCGCCAAAGCACTGACTTGAAAACAGAAAGTAACCCTGAAGTTCTTAAGGGCTCTATGATCACTAAGCTTGTCCATTAGACACAAGAGGAGTCACTCTGGTTTGTTTTTTGTCTCTAACTACTTATGCAGACTACATATGTTTTATTTGCTTCCTGGAACCCCCCTTTTTTTCTGAAATGAGTACCCTCCTTTTTTAATTACATTTTTTATTGTGTTAAAATAATTTGTGATAAATTTTGAGAAAAAAAATTTTATGCCTGTTTTTTTTAAAAAAAAAGAATATTAAGATGCATGTGTACTCATATACCTTTATTTAGCTTATAGCCCTGCAAGTTCATGAGGTTTGTATCTCAACAAGAGCAACAGTGTGGCTCTTTGATGTGTTTTTAATAGTTTCTGGACAACAACTGAACTCTATGGCTCGGAGGAATAAGATCTTTTGGCTTTGAAAACACAGTTTTGAATTCTTGGTCACTGATGATATTTAATATCAGCAACCTGAGAGCTTTATTAAACCAAAGGAAAATCATATGAAAATCAAATAAAATCCTTTCTTTTCTTCAACCAATCAACTGATTGATGGGGAGGGGGCATCTACACATTATCTCAAGATTTACTACATTCATCACGTCAGAGGCTCCACAGCTCCTCCACTCTACATGTCTTTGTGTTTTTAGGCAAGGCTCTGAACCCCACTGCTCCCAATGGCTGTTCCTTCAGTGTGGGATTGTGTCTGTTTCTAATAAGCACGTTGTACGCTGTATGAATGTGAGAATGGGAGACATGCAGAGTGCAACGCTTTAAGCGGGCAATAGAGTGGAAAAACACCATATAATAGCCCATTACCATTTTATTTTACTTGTGTTTTGACTTTAATAATAGAGGTTATTTAAAAGGAAACTACAGCTTTTTATAGAGGGCAGAAAGGCAGTTAACGCTAAAGCTAAAAGATGAGTGGGTGAGAATCCGAAGAACAGGTGAAGAGCAGGATCCAAGAGAGAAAACAGAAGGGATGATGGGAACATCCAGATGACTGATGGGTGACACGGATGGAGGATAGAAGAGGATTGCACAGAGAAATCCCCTTTAGCCTGGAGGGCTATATATTTCAGGAAATGCTTTGTCAGCATGGTCGTGCACCAACTGTGACAAGCGCGAATGATTAATGAGACTGGGAATGACTGTTCCGACGTCATTTAACGAGTGGCTATATTTTCTGATGAAGACCGCTCTCCTGTGCAGTCCAACGGCTGTTAGATTCTCCATGCACAGATTAGGGAACCTTGTACCTCCAGTGAACACAATCTCCCTCTATCATCAGCGTTATTTATGCATTTCATGATGTCGAAATATTTCAGGACAATCTGTTTTAGACTCGTATATTCAGGGATGTGAATACAGACATGTGGTATTACCACAGTAAGGCAGCCCATTTTCCAACATTAAGTAGAGCATATTTATCTTTATTCAAACATCAACAGAATTTAAAATGAATGTGTCCCACTGTTTTCCATTAGCCCTTTGGATCTGCACAGGCTTCATAAATAAAACTAGAGGTGGTAAAGAAACAGGGGTATCCAAGCTTGATCAGACTCCTTCAAAGAAACTGTGGCTTTTTCAGGCCCAGTATGGCACCATTTATTCAAATACAGACTATTAATAGCCACCTGGAATGTAGAATTTAGCATGTAATTTCCACTAAAGATAAAAAAAATTCTCTATTTGTGCATTCTGAACTTCATTCTTTTCTATTCTCCTGCATGTGACCTGGAAATGAATGTCAGTGCTCCATCTTGAAAAAGCTTGCCTGAGGAGCTCTGAGTGAGGATTCACAGGTGTGTCCTCTGCAAGTCTTCTCAGCAACTGTGACGCATGGAAAAGGTGCAGCACGCAGGTAGAAAATATTCAAGCCATGGCAGTAGCAGGACTCACTATTGCATTACTTGCTATCATTTGTGTTTGCTGAGACAAATATGACCTCTGTTCTCTGACTCTTCACCTCCTAAGCAGAAGCATTTGCTTTGCAGGTAATTTGCTCCACTGACTGGAGACAGAAATGGGAGTGAGGGCAACAACAGTGCAGAGCTTTTCTTCTGTTCACTCCTCCCACTATTATTCAGTTCATTATTGTTACATTTTTAAACGACAGATTTATCCAAACCTGTGTTATAATGACCCAGGAGGTGAGATCCATCAACCATCCATGTGATTTTTAATGTATTTGGTTCATCCGATAAAAAGTCTGAAGCTCCTCTCACAAATGCACTGCTACCCTTAAATTCCACATTCGTCACCAAGGCAAGCTGCATGTGTGAATACAAATGTCTGATAATTTTGTCTGAGACTTGATCCCTTAGAAGTCTTTGTTACCTGCAAACTGCAATAAGCACAAGAATGGAACAGGTCATTGTCTGGTTAAGTTGCAGAGTGAGTGGGCTTGTTAATGTTTTCACACTTTTTAGACGCAGATCCAAAAGTGAACAGAGCTTTGTACTCTTTTCTCCATGACTGTACATTGCTTTTCACTCTTTTCCTCAATACTGATGGTAGATCTGGATATATTTTATACTGATACTGATGCAAAATAATTATTTAAATTAAAATTATTATAAATTATTTTAATTTAAACAAAAAACAAAAACATCATACTATCTGCAGGGTTAGCCCATACTTCAAACCTGGCCGAATCCCACGAGAGTACTTTGAGCATGCAGGAACGTGTCTGTCATTAACAATCCTTGGTTGTGTGCTACACGTGTAGCTGATTCTGCAGACACTGAACAGAGTTCATGTGTAAATCAGCTTAAGTTAGCTTAGCCAGGACAGGATTCACTACTATTCACATGCTAATCAGTGTCGTTCACACCTCTGCTTTGAGCTTGAGCTGCTTTGAGTTTCTTTCAGTGAGAGACATTAGACGTGGCCCCTGGCAGTGGTGATTAAAAACATATTGTAAGAATTAAATTATTTAGAAATAATGAATCTCTTTTTAAATCCACAAAATCTTTACTCCCAAACATGTAGGCAAGCAAAAGCATGAGGTTACCCACACTGTGCTAAATAGTTTTTCTAATAGAATCTGTCCCGTCAGTTGCATTTGTGTGTATAGGAGAATGGGTGAGAAGCAAATATAATAAACATGCATTGAACTTGCATTGTTCTTCAGCAGAAATGTCTTTTTTTACATAGTGCAAGTACATAAAGTACAGAATTTAATGGCATAACTAATACATGTTATTCTCTGTTCTTGTCAAGTACAATCATGGATATAATTTATATCTTTCATCTTGTTTGTGTGTGTGTAAATTTGTTGTGTGTTCCTGTATGTATGTGACAAATATCAACTCTTTATTGTTTTTGTAGAGTATGAATGCCAACCTTCTCTTAAGGCGCCATATGTGCCATCAGAAACTAATTTGGTTGCTTTCTTCTTTGTAAGACAAGAAAAAAAAACACTTGTTCAGGCTAACAGAACAATCTGAACATAAAATCCATTTAGTAGCTGATCTGGAGCCATACAATCTTCTTCAGCAGATGGAGAGGGAGCCCAGTTACCATGGAATAGTATGATTAAATATTTAATTTTTATTGTTATTGAGTAAGTCAAATTTAAATTTTCCATTTTTAAAAGTTTAAGTAATTGTGGTGCATCTCATTACTAAATAAAATTCACCATGAACAGTGCTACTGTAGATAAAATATAACATTTATGGTAATGTTAGCTAATGATACAAAATAAGTGTTATTCTCTATACCACTAGTGAAACTTTGACAAAGCCACTGAAAGTGTATCGATGTGTTGAGCATTTTCCAGTTGTCAGTGAATTGGGGAAACCAGTGAATTGCTTTAAATGTGGAAAAACATGTTTGCTGGGTCTATAATTGGACAACATAATTACAAAAAGCGTGGACTCTACCAATCCCCCCAACAACTGTTACAAATGGAGCAGACCCGCTGCCTTTTAAAAATGACACATTGAAAGATTGGAGTAATGCAACATTGAACCAATTCATTTAAATCTAGGGATATTTTTGTGTACATTTAGCTTTAGTAAACTTTAACATGCCAATTTACGCTGTTATATGGGAAACTTTTTTGAACATTAAAACCTTTGACAAGTTCAAATAAGAGGAAGCTATCACAGTTTTTAAGCCTCCTCAATCAGACCACTTTATTCAACTCTCCTTTATCAAAGTGCAAGTTGCTTACCAAAAGTTACAAGGTTATCAGACAGATGTCAATATTGAAAATACATCAAATGACAAGCAGCGTAAAATTTGTTGTCCTATTAGCGACTGACCTACAAATCCTACCTACTCACAGTTAACCACATTCTCTGTTGCAATTAAGGAGCTTATTATGTTCCAAGCTGGCCAGAGAGTTGGCAGTCAGTTTTGATCATCTAACCCAGCAATTAGTCCTTACCTCACCAGGCTAGCACCTGCATAACACCTGCATGAGTCCTCTAGGCAAGTCACACCACTAGCAGTAATCTTGGCAACCCTTCTAGGCAGTTGTTTTAGCCAACAAGACCCGGCCTTTATCTGATTAATGTGGAGAGAGCAACAACTTCACTTTCAGGGGTCATATAAACTGCATGCGTGGATCAGATATTAACTCTGCTAAAGATCCTTACAAAGTTTGGTGTCTTTGCCCCAAAATAAGGTATGAATGCCCTTTTCCCATAAGTTATATTTCCTCTATGTATGTGCAGGTTGTATGACACCAGCTTCTTTTACAGCTTAATCCAGATGCTAACATGATTAGGAATATGTTTTTTCCCAGTTCGGCTGTTTCTAAGCAGACAATTGGCTTTTGGAAAGAAAGGGTAGTATCGGTGTAATACTGCCATCAATTCTGCCGTTATGCACTTTTCTATTCACAAAGCTCAAAGTATTTTTTCTCCCCTTTTTTGACATCCCTGATAGCACCATCTATTTTATGAGGGCGTGTGGAAAAACTGTTGTGATTAGGCAGCTTAAATCTGAAGTAACACATAATTCACAGCAGCTCTGTTGTGGGACATTGAAAAGCAGATTGACCACACCTTCTTCTATTGTTTACTTTCTAGATTTAAGCCTGAAGACTTGATTGTTGTTTATCTTCTAGGAAATACTGGGGCATCTCTTTAAATCCCACACCCACTGTCACTGTGAGCGGGCTCACGGCCAATTAAAAAAAGGACAGAGTGACAGATTGGAGTGTTGTGTAAAATGGGTGGGAACACTGACAGACAGCTGATCTGGAGGTGATTCATGGTGTGCGCGTGTGTGTGTGTGTCAGCACTAATGCGGGAAGGAGAGGTGACAAGTCCTCCATTCAGGGACTGCCAGTAAAACTGCTCGTAACCTACAAAGAACAGATGGGGAGGACAATCAGCACTCGGGGAGTATGACACAGAGGTATGTTTCATCAAGTTGAAAATCCTCCCTGCATGTACCTGCTACCTGTGAGTCCTACTTTCATAAGGGCATTGCTCATTGCTTTCTATTCTCCCTGCAGGTACAGCGATGTAATGTTACAGCATCACGTCAGTGAAGCTTAGGGGCCAGAAAGATGCTAACTCTGCACAGGGTTTCCTCCATCCCCCACACAGCAGCAGTTGACTTCTACCATCTATCTCCTTTTTTTCTACTCTTGGCTCCACAGCTCTGTCTCTGTGGAATAAAAGCTCTTTCCATGTGAGTGGGTGGTGGAAGAAACCCAGAAGGGTATCTCTAGCTCTCACTCTCTCTATTTCTCTCTTCTGCACAACTTAAATTCCAACCCTTCAGGGATTTGTTACGTACTGCATCTGAAGATTCATAAAACATGCCCTGCATCGTCCAAAAGTGCAAGCCCTGCTGCATGTTCATATGCTTGCTGCATTAATTATTAACACTGTGCATTTGTGTTTCCTCAGTTGTTTCTAAATAATAACACAAGGAACAAAGTCAAGCAAGAAAGGCTGTATACTGCATGTTTTAATAGGCTCATGGTGCAGCACACGACTACAACAAAACAACATCAAATCAGATGTGCATCAAAGCATCAAGGAAATGTATTCATCCTTGTTTAACACAGGGTTGCATGACAAAATGAGAGTCTCTAGTGCTTCATGGCTACACACATGGAACATATGCATATAACACAATAGGATATAATAAAATAAAAGTAAAATGCACTTGATTCATATGCATAAATACATGTTCACACAATGGCAGCAACAAGGTAGTGATAATAATATGGTTGAAATTTCTGTCACCTCTCATCAGTTCTAACATCTTAGTCCAGAATGCTGTGGTGGAGACAAGTGTGGGCACAGCGGTCTCTGGTTTTCATTGGCTGGTTATGCTGAGTCAGTTTTTTGTCCATTTTTATTTTCCATGACCAGATGTCAGCCAGGAGCAGTCTAAAGTCCAAGATGTGCTAATGGCTCTGCCTGTGGGCAGTCAGGTTGGTCTGGTTGGGTGGATTGGAAGGCGCTGCAGGCAGTGAACATTTTAAAAATCTGTTACTCTCAATCGTTTCCTCTTCCAATGCTGACGATAAATATCCCTAGCAGGTAATACATGTTTCAGTAATAAAGTTGAAAGAATAACAGTTGGAACATAAAATGTAGCAAGTTGGAAGGAGATACCAGGTGCTGCATCTTTGTGTGCCAACACTACCACGGGAAGTCAGATGTTTGCATGGCTTCATTAATAATTCCATTTCAGGCATAAAATTATTTTTTGGTGAAAGAGTTCATCAAAGATTCATAGAAGATTGAACATTGAATGAATTATGGCAAAAAATAATGGGTCACAACAGCATTGTAAGATATATCTTTTGTCACAATGGATATTAGATCATTTAGGAACACTGTATTTTATTAGACATTAACTACTACAAAAAATGAACTAGTCAAACAATGGGACATATATAGATAAAATATTATTATTATTATTATTATAGTTTTTTACACAATATCAATGATCTAATGTTATCACAAACACCATAGATACAACCAGTAAAAATTAACTAATGTAGGTAGTTTTTAACTGGCTGGGAGTTTTTAACTGGCTCGGAGATTCTGTTTTCACCCAGCAGTTTGTCTGAGTTTGAGATACTGTTGGCAGTAAACAACTCAAATGCTTTAATGCAGTTATCATGGATGTACAACCATGTTTACCTTGCCCCCCCCCTCTTCTCACTGCAGGTCTGCTGCTTTAGAGCTCCCCAGTGTTAGACTCATACATAACAACTACTTTTTTATTAACATCTACTGACAGTGCCATCAGCTGCCTGTAGACACATCATCACTGCTTTATCACTCCATCATGCTAAAAAATCTATGAACATTTTGTCAAAAACAATGTACAGTGTTGTCTGGCTTTGACAGAATTATAAATTTATATATATGTATATATATTCATATATGTATGTATCTCACATTTAAGACAATTGCTTTTTATAACCTAACTGATTCAAAAAGGTTTAAATGTTAGCACCTTTTTTGTATGACTGTGTTGCATCACCTCCTCTCTCCACTGTGACATCATGAATTTGATTCTGTCACCTTCGACTGCTGTTCACTGTTTTTCACCATGAAAAATGTAGTTACAGGACTAAACTTCCCCGAGGAATTTTCCATTCATTTTTTCTCTTTTGAGGTGGTTACACAAAATAACTTGTTAATCAGATTTATTTTAATTTTTTTTTTGTTTGTTTGTTTTTTTATTCAAACAAACCAAGATAGCTGCCCCACAGCCTCCAGTCTTTAAGCTGTAGGCTTAACACATCTAAACTCCAGCTCCATCCACTAAACATAAAGATATAAAAAATTATTGGTTATTTTCTCATCGTTGGATATGGAGAGAAAGAAAATAACTGTATTTCAATATGCAATAAATGAGTCAAAAGATGCTTGTTGGTTCTATATGAAGCTTTTTGGTGCAGACAGTATACTAAAGATGATTAAGTTTAGGAAAGCAGGTTGTAAAGGCCATTAATGACACCTAATTTGGGTTAAGTGGACTTACTATGAACGGAGGAGGACTCATTAGGGTCCAGTCTGGGGGGAACATTGGAGTACAAGCAGAATCAATCAGTGACATCAGCTACTGAACCCTCATTAAGCAAACCCTGTAGATTTTTTTGCCAGACACATTAAGAGGCAGATGAGAAAGTTTTGTCTTATTAAGATTTCTGGAGAATGAATGGCCTGAGAGGTTGCTAAATTTAGCTAAAACTGGATGAAGAAGTCTTTCTCTGAAGATTAATGGTGATTAGAAGAGAAGCTGAAGTGAATAAGAGCATGAATCCAGTGACAAAAGGTCCATGTTTTTGTTCTTGACATAATTGGGAAGAGTCTGTGTCTGTGTGCATTTTTAGGACGTATTGTCTTTGTAAATCAGTCATTAGAGTAATGATAACACCTGCTATGTGCATCATACAGTGCTCAATAGGATAGATTCAGCAGATTTAGATGCAGTGTCATGCAGGAAGGAGGGAGCATTCATTAAATGACACTATTCCCCAAAGTTATTGATAGAGCAAAGATAGAAATAGAATAATAAAAGTCAGGTATTTTTGGGATACGAATGACATTTTGCTGATGTTCTTTGTGCTAACTGTGAGCTACTTTCAGAGAAGCAGATGTGTCTGTTTGATTTCAGAATCAGAATAGATTGCTTTTATATGTCACATGCAGTGCATCACAAATCAAGAATAAAGTCTTGGTTGTTATTACATGTAAAAAGAAATACATGTATGGACATGTATGAATAGCAATATTTTAGATTGTTGAAAAAAATCACTCTTCATCATAATCCGTCACATTGTACAAAAGAACATTTTTCTTTATCTGGCAAGAAAAGAAATAGTTGACAAGAAGAGAAATCACAGATCCAGCATGCAAACACCAATTATATGAAATGATTTTCATACTATATGTCACTGCCCACGGCACCTTCTGACTAGCCAGACCGGCTGAACCACTCCAGGAGGAGGGTAAAGAGAGCCTCGGGAGCCATTAACCCAACTTGGACTTTAAGGTTGCTTCTGGCTAATGTCAAGTAGCAGAAAAAATTACATGGAAATAATGGAACTCGACAAAACAATTAGACTGGTGCTTCCTCAATTTTGCCAGTACTGTGAAATTAGGGACTGTTACGTCTCTGCAAAGCCATGTACATGTCATCAGCACAACATCTCTGGCTTGTTTGACTGTTCCACATCAACAGAGTGCAGGACTCCAGCAGAAGAAGGGAGGCCAACTCTTTTTAAAATCAGTGATGTTTGGTGCTCAAATGCCGTCAAAGTTTATGTGAAGATGTTGACCATATCATTGTTGTTACTAACTAAAGGTTGTGCATGTAAATATGTAAAGAAATAACTGTATATATACCATTCCATTCCATGTATTGGTTCTATGTGTGTAGCATGAAGGACTGCAACTTCAATTTTGTTGTGCAACCCTGCATTAAGCAAAGGAGAAATGATTTCCTTTATATTTCCATATTCAATTAAAAAAGGTTCATTCCAATTAGTATTTTTATATTACCACAGACCAGGAACTCAATATCTTTTTAAGATTTTGCTGTTGAGTGTAAGTTAAATAAATAAAAAAAAAGAATGTTATTTTTCCACTAAAAATAACTTTTTTCAAAGGTTGTATTTACTCAGTTCAACAGAGCGGCTTAAGTTCTTCAGTTAAAAAATGATGCACATTTGTTACAAGAACTGTGAAAATGAGCTCTAGATCAAAAATATCCAGTTATGCTTTAGGCAAGATATCAAAGTATCAAACCCTGACACTCTCTTCCAGTGGAGAAAAAATCTGCCCAAAACAAATGTGTAACAGATTGCAACAACATTAGGATTGCAGTGTGTTCCACCCAACGTTATGTCTATGTGGCCTGACCGGCAAGTTCAGTGTGGAAATAGAGGTTGGTGAGGAGCAAATCGCAATATCTTTTCTGCATATCACTTCAAGTTATAAATCCTGGCTGTGATTCAAGTTTAAAAGGACAGTAACTTTTACTTTTTTAACTTAATAAAATAATGCTTATGCTTAGTCGAAATATATTGTGAGGAAGCAAAAATCTTTACAAAGCCTTGTTTGGTTCCTAAAAAGAGACACTTTTCAAAACCACATCAACAGTGATGCATGCAGCAGTTGGAAGCTCCTTTAAATTTGCAATATATTTGTTTAATTAGTCGTTTGTTTGGTTTCATTGCTGAAACAGGGATTACCTGTGAGTAAAATGCACTTAGGGTTTGGAATAAAAGCAGTAGATTTTTGAGACAATCACTGCTTCGTCTCAGGATGGAAAGAAAAGAGCGGGGATAAAAACCATTAGTCCAGTTTGGACTTAAAGCTGCTTTTGGCTAATGTCCGGTCAAAGGAACAATGAAAAAGTTAAAATGGGATTCAGAAAACCAGAGACTATCATGTCCACATCTTCACGGAGATCTGTCTCCAATTATATTCTAACTAGCTTGCAGCAAGTTAACTAAAATAAACCTGCTTTTGTCAACAGTGATAAAAAAAATTCAGTCTTTATTTGTTCATTTGTATTTTGACATAAGTGTTTTTGTTGTCAGCCAGGTTTGCATTTAAGCTAAAAACTGTGTTTGGGAGGAGAAAATTGAGCTTTAACGTAGCAAACAGGAAATTTAATTTAGCCTCCCAGTGCACAAGATTTGATAAATGCACATTTGTAGACGTTTGCAAGTAAAATAAAAATAGTTTTCATTCATATGCATTTGTTGATGTGTTTCTGTACATAAAAATTGCATTTGAGCATACTGTTGTTAAGGCTATATCTTGTAGCTGTGTGTGTGTGTATGTGTGTGTGTGTGTGTGTGTTCGTCTGTTTGTGTGAGTCTGTGGAGGTGCTGATGAATGGCTCTGATTAGCACTAAGCAGGACACTGGAGCCTTTGGAGCACCCTGCAGGATTACAGGACATCGCCAGCATTTGCCACTCAGGCAGAAAATCACTTTCATAAAGTGACACAGACCCTACACACACATTCACACACACTCTCAGAAATTCCCAAACCAACACACGTACAGAATACCTGGTATGAGTTACTGAGGCCAGTACAAATATACCAATACACACACACAAATACAACAGATCTAACCGATTGAAACTGTGCTGTTTTTCTCGTCTCAGGTCACCAAACATCATTGTTTCATTTTCACTCTTGTAAAATCTGTAGTTCTGTAGGTATATTTAGATAAAACTGTCAGACTCAACACTAACCCAAACAGCAGTTGTACAAGACTGCTTATCTCTCAGAGGTTGAAAAACCTGCAAAAATTAATAATATTATTATTATTTTTGGTTACTTGGGGGCAGCTCAAACTAGTTATGAACACACCATTGTCAACATTTGACCAGTAACATGGCAACTTGGCAGTACCATCTCTCTGTGCAAATCCTTTCATTTGTTTCTCCTTGTACAGCTGTTTGATTTCCATAGTCCAGAACTTTTATTATGAGTCATCGCCATACATGGATCCATAAGTTTTGCATATTTGATTGATATCTCCCAATTTGTTGAAAAATATTTGAAATTAAACAAAACACTGAATTTACACACTGGACACAATTTCAAACCATCTGTCACCACAACATGGAAACACATCTGCAAAGGGACACATGCACAACTTACTGTTGGCTCCTGTCAAATTGCCCCTCTGTGGAACCTAGCTGCTGACGTATGCTTCAAACTCTAATTTTGGTCACTACCAGCTCCTGAAAGAACTATTAGGCTCTTTAGCTTGCAGGTAATCACTGACTGTACTTCTTTGCACTTTGCTGTGACAGCTTCCTGTTGTCACTGAAAATGCTATGACAGTGGTGACAGTGAACCAGTAAATTTGCAGTCATACAGCTTAGCAAAGAGCTTTGATTACTAAAAAAACTGCCTAAAGCAAAAGCAGTTGCTTATTCATTTGATGACAATCCGTTGGTCCTTTATTGAGAGTGACTCTAAGACGTGACATTTATTAATTAACAAAATTATATCAATTATAGCTGTTTTGGATGTGTGCTGTCTGGTTGCTGGGACTGGTTAATTGAGTTCAGGTACTCTATTGGACTGGTAAAGGTAAATATTTGGGTCCCTTAGTAATGATGATATTACAAATGCCAGTAAATTTTATGACTTTGAAGAAATTTTTTGAAAATAATATTGTGATGAGTGAGGACCTGTATCATTTGTATGCAGTGTTTCAATTAAGGGGACCCATTACACATTTCTACCAAAAAGTGTGCGGAATCAATATGAAGAGTTGATAACAGTAATGCAGCATTATGATACTGTATGTTAGCAAAACAGGGGAGGAGGAGCAACGCTAATGGTAAACTAAAGTAATCAACACAATCTTCAAACATCAAAATACAGTAGCGAGGAGTGGCCATGGTCTCTACTATCTTTTCTCATTCTGTTATCTCATGATAATGGGATAAATTAATGCATTATCACTGGATAACATGTGTTGTTTTCCTGTGATAACATAACATGATTAAAACAAGTTTTGTTATCTCTTGATGACACATTAATTTATCCAGTTACCACAAGATCACAAGCCATTATCCCATGATAATGAGATGATTATCTTGTAATCTCAAGATAACAGAATGACAAAAGATAGTACAGACAACGGCCTCCCTCGGCTGCCATAACAAAAAGGCTTTAAAGAGGTAAGAAATTAATCCTAAAGACTTAAATCAGGATATCAAGTGTACCTCTAATGACTTCACATGTGTGCAATAAAATCTGATGAAGGCACTGATGTTGAAATGTGCCTGTTTGTTCCCACATGTAGTTGACTTTGCATTTAACAGTTTTTTGAACATTAGTTTGCATCAATAAACCAAATAATCAGCATTTTTTTTTGTTTTTTCGTTCTCTTTTAATACAAACAATCAGTATATTTGAATCATTTTAGCATTCCTGTGCAGCTGTATTTAAATTACTTTATCTTTGATTTGGCTAATATTCAGGGTCATGAAATATTTGAGCACAGTATTTCTTTAACAACATCCACATCAAAACGGAAAAAAAAGTGTTTTGTATACACTGGTTTACTGCAGAACACTGTCATAATGGTGTCAGGTTACCAGCAGCGGCCCTTTCCCACTGACCTGAGACTTTGGTTTTGTAAAGGAGGCACTTGGCATCCAATCAGAGGCTAAATGGAATGTGGTCACTGTGTGGCCTTTAATTAAGTCCTTCCAGTGGGGAGGATTTACTATCCTGGAATGGGAAAAGAATGAGTACACAGTATTTTCTTACCCACTTAGAGCAGTAATCCATAAAGCATTTGTGCTACCGCAAGATGTGTGTACAAATGGGTATTCATGCATTAGATGCATAGACAGCTACTGTATATAATTATATAAAATAAAAGGCATGAAAATGAATGGCTGATTTCTTTTTTTTCTCTCTCATGGAGTTAAGCATTAAAGTTGATATAATACCATTTTTGAAAGGTTTGTGGCCCTTTCTGACTCCAAAGCAATGCATGGGCCACTCAAGATGGAATGGACGGCAGTGCCAACCATAAGTTCTTTGATATCAATGCTTTATGTCAAGATAAAGAGCTTTTGTTAAGGCTTCTCCAGCCCAGCTGATAATGTGCCACAAAGAAGCGTTGTTTATCTCAGGTCTTCAGCAGCAGGAACGGTTCTGAAGAATGAGTTTTTGGAACGCTGAGCAGCTTGAAATTCTAATGATTTATTCAACAAAAGTGCACAGACATGAATTCTGCAATGGTCTTTGAGTAAGCTTAGTGAGCAGGGCTTGGAGCTTTGTCATTTAAATTTGCAAAGTCATCCACACATCTCCTGACAATCAAAGGAAACAAATACGAACAAATAACGCTGCTGCATCTTTTGCTCAGGAGGCCTGTTTAAGCAGACTGGTGAACGAGGTTTCACTCATGCCAAGAAATTATTCAGGTGCAGAGGTAGCGTCTGTACATGCCCCACTTTTTATGCCACCTCTTCATTGCTGCTGCTCCAGCAGTAAAAAGGTGCTGCTGGGAAAATCAGCCTCTACAAAAGCAAGATTAAGGTCTGGGTCTTTAACAATAACGTAAGTCTCATGCAATGGGATCCTCCTTGGTTTTGAGGGATTCTTCACCAGCTTCTTTTGTATAAAGACTGAACTTCAGTGATTCTTATCCCTGCAAACCCAGGAGTATACGAAATGTATTTACAACCTAAGAGTATAGAAATGATGTTAAGAGTGTAACAAGCATGAGTTAATCCTAATCCTGAGCTGTAATTGATTTTGCAGTGATGAAATATTACGTAGAAGATGTTAGACCAGGAAAAGGTTTAATTCTTGCCTGTGAAACTGGCTGACAAGCAGGCTGTAGCTGCAGTGTTTATTATTTGCATACATCTAATTTTTCCAATAAGTAGATTTTAAAAGGAATGATAAAAAAAACAAAAACAAAAAACGTACTTATCCCAAGGCAGGGTTGGGCAAAGGGAGCTTTTAAGGCACCAAGTTGACTGTGTGGCAATTACTTTGTCATAATTTGAGTCGATGCAAATTTACCCTTGTAATTTTCACCACTGAAGCACCTAGAAACTGAAATGGTTATGGACTTAAAGTGGCTACTAATTTTCAACCTAATCTTATTTCTCCTTCTGGTAATGGTGCCCTGTGTCAAAAATCTAGTTTGAAGTATGCAGTCTGACAACTAAAGAGAACAATCTGTGGCTCTGGAGGAAAAAATAAAATAAACTGGGAGTGGAGAGTTTAAAGGACATGGACATTCATCAGGGAGCAGGGGTTAGACTATAAATGCTATTGAGTTGCATTATGGAAAGAGTTGGATCAATTAAATTGGTGCTGCTTCTTTGAATTTGACCGTTCTATTTCAAATCACTTTCTTTCAATACCCTTAAATTCATGCAAGCAGTAGAATGAGGTGCTATCAAAAACTCCCAAAAACTATTTCTGCTGTTCCTGGAGGAACAGGTGTGGTAAGGCCCCCAAGGAGGTCTAAAGTTTATTTTTAGTCCAAGAGCCTTTCAGTTGGTGGATCAGACTTGAACTTGATAAAATCTGCTCATGAATTTAACACATACAATAGAAGCACATGGCAAACGCAGCTTAATTTGCTTGAAGGGTGCATTATGCAGTATTAACAGCACTGAAAGTGATGCATTTCATTAGGGTCTTGAAACCAATGCCATTCAGCCTATGACCTTCACCTGATGACTGAACCCTGACCAGGACAGTTGTGTCTTAGTTCTGGATGAATGTGTGATATAACCTGAGCATTTGACTGACTCAGACATTCCCAAAATTAGTTACAGGAAGGATATTAAAATTACATACTCACTGGATGGTTGGCAATGTTAGTGACCTCCAGAGTTCAGGACACCGCAGCCACATTGTGTCACTGGGTGCCTTTGGCAGACACTGTGTTTGTTTCATGGACAAAAAAGCAGAAATGAACAACTGACTTTACCATAACACTATCAACTGAAAAATTAAAAAGTGAATATTTTTTGTTTTTGAAGGCTTTTACATAGAACATATTATGTCCTAAAATCTGGAAGACCTGTTGGTTTTTAACACAAAAAGCAAGATAAATTCCATCAGACTGAGGTGTCTTACATATTGAGTCTGTCAGTTTGAATATGATGCTGCTGAGCAGCAATGCAGTCGGATCAGAGCCACTGATGATGAGTCAGGCTGAGATGCACTGGTTGAAGAAGATAGTTGTGCTCAGTATTTGTGATGCTGAAGCTTTGACCTTGAGTCCTCTTTTGTTTAGGTAAGACTCAGAGAGATGTCTGCCATCCAGGCCTTACCAACCAGAATTACTGTAAAATAGGCAATATTCAGTTATCCTGTCCTACCATGTAATATTCTCACATCTGCAACAAATGATGTGAGTCAGGGGACTGCAGCCAAAATAAGCAGAAGGCTGGCACATTCATGCACCTGCTCTATTCAGTTAGTGACAAAGGCAAAATACATGGAGCTTCACTTGACTGGCATCATCCATTTAAAATAATACACGTAATTAACTTAAGTGGCAAAGAAAGAGGTTTTCAGAGTGTGTGGTTGGAATAATCACCTAGTGACAAGCCACTTAAACAGGCATGCTATTTTAGAAAATACAGATCAGGAGGGGTCTGTATTTTCTGGTCCTGTCATACCTCCCTTCCCTGGCCTGTAAAAACCACTCAGCACGAAAGCAGGAGGCAGGGTGGGTTTTCCCCATTCATGAAGCCAACACTGACTCATCCCCTGCGAGTGCTTTTGGTCATTCAGCCACCTGCAGGAACATTTTTTTCTTTACAACTCTCATGTTGCCTGTTGCCTCCTCTGCTCCCAAAATAACCAGGCACCATCACCTCTCTCCCCCACCCCCCTCCGCCTCCCCTCCCATCCTCCCTCCCCCCCCCCTCCAACCCCGCCACATGGTTACAGTTAAGTACATAAATCAGGCGCCACCGCTGTTGTGAGCGCTGGCTGCACAGACAGGAGGCACACATGCACTTCACGCCGCCGCGGCTCGTCGCTGCTACTGCAGCCGGTGCAGGGAAGGAGACTCGCAGCTTTTTCCGTCACACGGAGGCGGAATGGCTTGAAAGCAGACAACGCAGACTCGTCTCGACCGGCTGATGCACGATGATTTTCTGACTGTCCGCCTGTCTGTTTGTGTCCGTCCGTCTTTGCCGCGAATTGCTGCAGTGCTGTTTTTCCAGGTGTTGTGGTGTGTGTGAGTGTGTGTGTGTGTGAGTGAGTGTGTGTGTGTGTGTGTGAGTGTGTGTGTGTGCGTGCATGTGTGAACGTGTGTGCATGGTGGTGGTGTTGTAGCCTGGTGTAATTCTCTTACGAATTGGACTTAGCCGGGGAACGGAGTCTGATGTCACATGTGCTTCATCGGAGGAGACGGGGCATCTGCAAGCTGGATTTTGTGGAGGATGCTGCGGCAAGTGATACACAGAGGGCTCAAGGCTTCGTTCTACTGGCTGGGCTTATTCGTTAGCAGGCATCCCGTTTTCTTCCTCACTGTCCCCGCGGTCCTCACCATCATTTTCGGATCTACCGTGCTCAGCCGATTCAAGCCAGAGACGGACCTGGAGGTGCTGGTCGCCCCTACTCACAGCCTCGCCAAAATCGAGCGGAGTCTCGCAAACAGCCTGTTTCCCATCGACCAGTCGAAGCACAAGCTGTACTCGGATTTGCACACCCCGGGCAGATATGGCAGGCTGATCCTGCTGGCCAAGTCCGGGGGGAACATCCTGGAGCTGGCCGACCAGGTCCTGCAGGTTCACAAGCAGGTGTTGGATTTGCGCGTCAATTACAAGGGATTTAATTACACGTTCGCGCACCTCTGCGTCTTGAGCCACCGGGACATGCGCTGCCTCCTGGATGATATCATCACCATCTTCGAAGATATCAGACAGGCTGTGCTTTCCAACAGCACATTCCATAAGGTCCCCGTGAGCTATCCAAACACAACACTAAAGGTGAGATTTTGACTGCACACTGCAGCTCCTCTTACATGCATGTCATTCAAGTCTCTTCCCCCCCTCCATGGAAAAAAAAATCTCTCTACATCAGACCAGTGGTGACAGTGCAGCAGCAGTCAGCATGTGAATAGCTGTAGCAGGCTGGCCCTCGGAGCTTGCCATAATTTCTGAATGAACGCAGTGGGCTTGTATTCGCTCAGGCTGTGATGTGGGGCTGCAGATTGCTACATACATCAGCCTGAGAGGGAACCCTCCTCATAACACAGACAGCCGGCTTTGCAGTTTTCAGCCTCCCTTGTTGGTGCATTTGAATTGATAGGTTGCATGTAGCCCCTCTGTTTTTAGACGTACACACACTCACAGACGCACACACAGAGAGAGGGATATCCTGTCTTTTTTGATGCAGTGTTTCCCTCTGCCTTCTCCTGGCTGCACATGCAGCATGACATGGCTCCAATAGCTACTAGACTCCCAGGAACCCTGCATGCCTGGATTTTCCACTCAGCTGCTCAGTGGGATCTCACTGCACACATGCAGCCAATCACACTCAAGCTTTCAGCAGCAGTGCCACACAACAAAACATGTCAAGATGCTGCAATGTTGACATACATGCATATTCAGTAGGTCCACAAATGCAATAAGTGCAGATGTTATTTGCAGATAGACCCTGATGCTCTCTGTGGGAACAGGCTTTTACACTGGAATGCTGCTCATATGCTGTTGCATGATATGCAACAAGCACAATTTTCCCTTTTTTTTTGTTAATAGAGATTACAGCATATATCATAAATGTCACATCACGATACACAGTGTATGGTTATAGACAAACTTGCCGCAAAAAGTGTGCTTTTTGTGAAAAGGGAAAGCATTTTTATAATTTTCTATTGAAGGTTATGGCCTTGAGGTTCATTCACAGCACTGTACAGGTTTGATATTACATGGATAGACGCACACACAGTCACTATAACAACCATCTTATTCAAGACTAGGTAATTAGATTAAGAAAATAAGCAGGACTTTTTTCTGTTCTTCTGTTTTTCTTTGTCTGCCACACACACACTGTGGGCTCAAGCTGTCAGAAGCACATTTTCAGTGTATCACAAGCCTGCTCTCCAACATGGACAGGTTGTAACTTCCACTGAGAGCTGCCACAACAGTGAGGGCTATCTGAGCAGCATCATTGTCTGAGTGAAGTGGCGAGGCCATTCATCGTCCTGTTGCAGACTGTTTGGCTCCTAATATTCAGGTTAATGGACACAGAGGGTATTCTTGTTTGGGATAACAAGTGGAAGTCAGAGTTGTTATTTTTGCTGTTTTTGTCAACAAAATAAGCCTGATTATTCAGTTCTAAAGCTAAAATAGAATAATCAATACATCAGTGACAACATTTTATTGCCTCTACATGCCATTGCTGTCTATTGACAACCACATTTCTTTAAATTTGGCATATTAACATAAACCAAAGGATTAAGCCTTCTTTTTAAGATTAAAGAAAGTCTTACCTCTTTCATATGACAAGAATGATAACCAAATTTAATATTAGAACTGCTGTAATTTGAACTTATTATAGAAATAAAAGATCAGGCGGAGTTAATAACATTAACAATAGAGTTTCTGTGCAGACATGTTTTAAAGTATATAAAAATACTCAAACATGATTTACATTTTGTTCAACATTTTCTTTCTTTCTTTCTTTCTTTCTTTCCAAATAGAAAGTACAGAAAGGCTCTTAAAATTCATTTTTTAAATTTTCATTTAATCTTTCTTCCTCAGTGAAAACTTTGTCAGTCCTCATGCTCCACCCACCACCACTGCTTGGTTGACCAGTGTTAGAACTTTATAGATTATTAGCAGAAGAAACATTGGATAAAATCAGCCATGGGCTCCATGTTTGAAACTCAGACTGAGGCTCAAACAAGTACAAGACAAAGATGAGGAGTCTGTTGTGCACCAAAAATAGACCAGCAGAGGTATCAGAATAGCAGGTGCAGTTAGCATCTGGTATTTATGATGCTTGTTAGCTTGTAAGCTTGTAACTTGCAGTGATTGACACAGGATTGGTGGTACTAATGGAACCTCTCATTCGCTACTGACATGTTATGTTTTGCTCTATGCTGGAGATTTCAGTTTTTTACCCCCTGCATTTGGCTTTTGAATTTGTGGCGTTCCAAATCTAGCTTGCCCGTGGTACCTTTAAATTCAGGACTTTAAAGAAGTGGACAGACATCATCTACCCTAAGTAGGGAAATGTCAAAACACCTCTTTAGTGAGAAATATCACAAAGATATATGTCAGGATATTCAAGGTCTGACATTTAAGGGGACAAAAATCTTAAAAAATAGATTTTGATAGTAGGGGGCCTTTTATGTTATTAAGTAAACCTCTGATTCGCTGCTTTATCACGTCAACAATGTCTGCCATGGAGAAGTTAACATTGCTTTAGTGTGTCCATGTACTTAAAAATCTGTACAGTTTATGCACATATAGAAATCATTAGCGTAATATAGGGAAAAAATAGAAGCATGCAATTAGAATGAGTCACTTCACTTATCAATTACATATGAAGTAATACTTTTATGAGCCTCTGTGTTTCTCGTTTATATTTCTTTCTGATTAGTTAAGTGTTAGTTAACCTTAAAGGACAAATAGATACTCTTTTTTTGCCTTTTTAGTATCTTGTCTAACATTCTGATGCTGCCAGGACACACATACAGTGGAGTATTGTCTGTGGTGCTGATTTGCAGAGGCCATATACAAAGTAGTTCCATTTATCATCATGTACAACGACATCTGTGGTTTATCCTGTGTTGTTATTGTTACTGGGAAGAAATGTTGCTGTTGAGTATTTCAGACCCCAATGTTAAACTGTTTTTTGGCAAAAAAATATACATATACACACACACACACACAAACACACACACATATATATATATATATATATATATATATATATACATATATATGTGTGTGTGTGTG
>JAQMCX010000023.1:3301714-3329071 GCA_029814765.1 Acanthurus leucopareius
AGCAATAGGTTGTTAGCTGTGGTATGGTTATTGTATAAATATGCAATGATGTCCAGCTCCGTAACTCAACTCTGTATCCCTCTGCATGTAAGTAGCTTTGGCTCGCTTCTGTCTTAGCTTACCAAGGCAACACAATAAGAAATTACAGCTACAAGTACATCTCATATTTCACATTTTTAATAGTTACCATTGTAACAAAATGAAGACCTTTAAGATTAGCTTTAACCTCAGTTGAGGTCTTAACATGGAGGAGTGGACAGAGCAGTGTAAATCTAAGCTGAAATGTAACTTTTCAGCTGCCTCTCCGCTGTTGTCCTGTTCAGTGGCACAGGCACACCTAGCTACAACGCCACTGTGCTGTGTCCCAGCAGCTGTACTTTAAAAGGCAAGCTTTAATACCTCATATAATTGCATTTAATTGTTACAAATAAAAACACATGATGAATCGTTAACACATGTTATGAGATTAAGTTTGCAATTAGTTGGCTAGGTAGCTGAGCTACCAGGGCAGCAGCAGGCTAAGTTCAGTCTTAAAGCGGGCATGTTGCATAACGCATGCTTTGTGAAGGCCATCAGAGGGACCTGTTTCTTTGTAAAAACATTTGCTCATATATAAATGCTTCTTTAAACACGGCAATGAAACGGTTTAAGTCACTAATTTACATATTAACATATTTTGTAGTTGCTTTAACAAAAATAGTTCTTTCCAGGACATGATATGTGATTATACCATTGCTAAGGGTGTTATCGGCTCAAAAAAAAATTTGCCTGTGGCTGTGATATATAATTACAACATACCACAGTTCATTGTGAGCAATTGTTCAAATGCAAATGTTTCACCTTCTCATTAGTGAGAATTTGCTGCTCTTTTTTGTCTCACACTATAATTAACTAAATATCTTTGGGCTTTGGTCAACTTAATCAATTGATGAGCAATTAAAATAATCATAAGGGCTGCAACTGTTAATAATTTTAACTGACAAATCTAATGTTGAGTATTTTTTTTTAAAACATCATGACCATTAATGTTAGGAAGCAGTGAAAAAAAAAACATCAAAATAATTTGAAATCCAAAGGGAATTCTTCAAATATTATGTCAACCCTAAAAAAACAGAGTCATTGAATTACAAAGCCAATTGAAAATGCTTAAACCAATTAAAGTTTGGAATTTGGTATACAAATACCTTACCAACCATTCTCTAATATTTGGATAGCTCTTATAATCATTAATCCTCCAAGTGTTTTCTTTAATGTAGGTGAACTGACTTTTGGGTCTTAAGGTCTGCACATGTTGAAATCTTTACAGTGTGCATATATATACAGACACACTCACAGTATCATCGATCAGAACATTAAAAAGATCTGATTTTGATTACTGAATATGAATATCTGCCAATAATGATACTGATAGAGCTCTTTTAGATAAAGATAAAACTAATGATTAACATTAATCACTTTTAAGTAGGAAATATACAAAATTGTATTAAATGTAAATTTAAATGTATGCCTAATCAATATATATTTAACTGTAGGGTAAGTAGGCTTCACATGTGCAGTGGAAAGCAATCTGCTATGGCAACTTGTATAATGTTTTAAAACAACTTGAAGATATCAAGCTCCCTGAGTACATAAGTAGTTTCACATAGGTTCAAAATTAATGAGAAAATTTCAAAAAGTGCTACAGAAAATTGGGCAACTATTTCAAAAGTATTCAAAAAGAATATTTGTAAAAAAAAAAAACTAAAGTGGAAGAACTGTGTGGAGATATAACTTTAAAAAACCCTTTCAAATAAGTTAACGATAAGCATCAGTATGACGTCTGTCTGACATCTGATAAGCAAATAATGTCAGTATCAACAGTAGATACAGATATTGGATCGGATTGGTCCCAACTTTAATTTTCATGAACTTCTCTCCAACTTGAATTAAGAGTAGCACTTCTGTAGTCGAAGGCTGATGTGACCTCCTTCTTCTCCAACTCTCCTCATTCTATATCAGCACTCTACACCCTCAATGTTCCTGAATCCTTCTTCTCTCCGTCTGCCTGTTTGACGAGCTGTCTCGGCTAATTCATTTGCCTGACTTCTTATGCCTCATCCTCCTCTTTGATGTCACAGCCGGGGTTTATTTCCGTGCTTGTTATACAGACGTAGTCTTCGTAAAAAGTCCTACATTTTGCTGAGCCGAACTTCAGCTCTGTTCCCTGGAGAAAATGCTTAAAATATATTTTCTTTTGTTTTGCTCTGTCTGCTGTATTTTCAGTTGTGTAATCTTTTTAAGCTGTCAGTTATTGCAAAAATAAAAATAGGTCAAGGAATGCAATTGTAAAGGAAGACAGCAAGTAGAGTCACATATGCAATCGGATATTCCGACATATTTAGGACAACTGTATTGAATATGATGGCTGTGAGATGTAGGAATTATGAAAAATAGCTGCCAGCTCTTGTATTGCGGTTTCATCCTGCATTCCTATTGCCAGCAACCGCATCACCATGCTAATGTCCATTGGTTAATTAGAGCTTGTTGATTGCTGTCTGAAGTGCCAAAGTTGTTACAGGAACAGATTGGACATATGGCGATGCTGCTATGTGATGATCTGCTTGTAACCGGTAGGGCCCAAATATTGGAGCTTTTCCTCACCAACAGTCAGGGTTCAGCTTGCCTCAGGTCAGACAAATACTGACTGCTGTTTTCCAGTTGCCAAAATGTTCGAGACGAACATATATGATGGTAAAATATTAAAGCTCAGAGCTGCCATGGTCGAACACATTTTTTCCAAACCTAACTAAGTTCTGAAATTTTAGTTAGATACAGGACTTTTTGAAGTTGATCGTGATATTGAGGTTACAAGTGTAATACTTTGAATTATGATCAAATATTTGCACAAACTATTTATATTCCAATCAGCCTCAGCTGTAATTCAGTAAGTGCTAGCATCAGCATGCTAGCACTGTCAAAGTGCTGCTGTGCGTGAGTACAGATGCACACAGCTGTTTTACTTGATGATCAAGTGGCCCACTGAGCAACTGGCACAGTATATGTTAACCAACACAGTCCATCACAACCACACTCACCGGCATTCAACACAGTTATTATATACATCTCAAAGTAGATCATCAGTGGTAATTTCACTGGCATTGACATGAACATTAACATTAACAGCTCCAGACAGTGTGGAACGGTGGCCACGCACAAACACACACACATACGCAGCTGACAGACGCAATGCAACAGCATCATAATCAGGCGTGTGAAGAGAGGCGCATCGGGTAAAAACTGAACCTGAAGATAGCTGCCTCGATGACTTAAAGAAACGCATCATCAGCATGAAATCCAATTGAAAACCAAACAGAAATTATACCCAATTAAACTTAATATTTACGCAGGAAATAGGCCACAATCTGAAATATAAATTATCTTACTTTTGTTGACTACAGCAGAAGTTGATGGTGCTAATAGCTGAACACCAACATTATTTCTTTTTTATTAAACACCAACAATTCAACTCAGTTCTTTCAAGGTAGTGCATGGACAAGACGTACAGTCTATACCAGCTGTAAGCCCACTGAAAGTTAAAAAGCATCTGTCAAGAGTATATTTTGTGAGTTGGGTGACAAGGGCCCGTAGGATATTATTTATTTTGGGAATTGTGTCACTGGGGCATGAGTAGAGCATCTTCACAAATGATGTTCGCTGTGATATCTCCATTTAAACACGTTGTGCTCTGCATCTTAAGCAGCTAACCTTGCCGACCTTAAAATCTAGGGTTCTTTTCTTCCTGCTCTTTGCAACATATTTTTCTCTGACAAACTGAAGCAAACTGCTTGTTCTGCCATATTTGTTTTCTCTAAACCTGCATTAAAAGCAGCTAGCTAGCAGAAAAGTTCAACTCCTCTGTGTGCTGAGTGAAAGACGAGGGGAAGCTCACAGACTGGCATTTGCAAATTGTACAGCAATTTGAAAAAATATGACTTATTGTCATGGTTATCGTATGGTAACCAGGAAGCAAATTTTTTTGGTCATTTAGAGGATTGAAGCCATCAATCCAGCTAAAAGGAAACCTCTTAATTTAAATCAATGCAGGATTTGGAGGACAGAAAAGAGTGACACCAATTTTTGAGTGCAGGTGCACACGAAAAAGTTTCAGTGCACCAAAGAGTAAGGCATAGATTTGCTGATACTATGTACCGGTGAGTACTGGCCCACTTCAAAAATTGGTTTTGATAAATAAATTAGGCCCACAAAAATTGTATTTTGTGATCATATGGTTGTGATTAAAATTGTGATTTGTCTTGACCAGATTTTGTGGTAGTTATTGTTTTTAGCTCATTATCCTGAGATACCAGAATAAAATCTCAAGATAATGAGATAATTAAGTTGTCCACTTGTGATAATTAGGAACCTTATAAGGGAGCAAATCTGGATGCTTTGGGCATCTGTATATAAAAAGCTACAATGATTCAAATTTATTCATGTCAACAGGCAGAGGTGTGCTTTTTAGGGATTAAATTATTCTAGTGCTAATAATTTTGTGTTTGACAAGATCAAACTTCTTAATACATTCATGACAGGACTGTGAAAATTGAATGCTGGATTGAATTAAGTTATTAGGCAATTTGGGTTGTGGGCTGCATGACAATGTCAAGCTAAGGTCAACCTTTTGTTTTACACCCCCCATTCTCTTTAATAAATCATAAAATTGGAGGTGAGAGCAGCAGTGCCGAGCAAGCAGGAAAACAGCTGATACGCAGAAGGAGGTCTGTGGCAGTTTAAATGCTGCAGGAAAGCGGCTACGATTGGAGGATGGGTGAACAGACGGGCCTTGGAATTGGCTGATGGGGTTGCCATATGTGTGTCAATAATTGGCTTGCCCATGAGTGCATTTGGGTCTATTACAATAAAAACAGTCAATAAAGTCCTCAGATGTCTTCAGAAGCATACAGTTACATGCCTATGCTTAAAAAGCTATTATTTAATCTCATAAAGGACAAGAAATTCACAGTTTTTCAGTTTTATCTAAAAAAATACAGCATTCAGAAAACTAAGGTTTTTGTTGCTGTGGCTGTTCCTCCTGTTGACATTAGTCTCAAGGAAACCTCTTTTTAATAGATTTCAGTTTAAGTGATGGGGATCACACTCCATTTTGTTAAGATTAGCAGATTTTTTGTGGGGATTCAGTCGCTCAAGTTAGACAAATTCCTACTTTTGGTTTGGAGCTGTTGCCATATAATTTCTTGCCTCATACTGATTCTGATACCTGAACTTTGTGTACCAGCCAACACCTTTCACTGATCCAACAGCAGTACATAAAAATGCATGTACTATTGTTTTTTATGTTTTAGTACTAACTCTCAGTGTTAGTATATTATGGATATTATGTTGTGGATGTGCTTGAAGTTACACACGTCATTTGCACTTGACAGATTTTGGCTACTTGTGCAGCAAAAAACAAGTTAAATTGTATACAGCTGTGCAGAACTCTGCTAGAAGCAGCAGTTTCCCTTTTCTTATAAATTTATAATGTAGTATTGGATTGGTGGTAAACATTCCTATCTATAAAACTCCATGTTCCAAGTTTGTAACACCTTATGTAACACAGACTTCATCTCTGCTCCTCCAGGGCCAAAGAGGGCATTATACATTGATATATGACATATTTGTGGAGTGCTCTTTCAACCAAAGAATGTTTATATAAAAAAAGATATGAATTAGGTTGCCAAATAAAGCAGAAATAGCATGTGAACAGTCTTGAATGGTTTCTCTGTTTAAATGTGTTTATAAAACCTGGAAGCTTCTTCCTCCACCTCTTCCATCAGTCACCTCCGTTTCTTCTCAGAAAGCTTGAAAGGTGCCACTTCCTCCCTTTTCACACATCACTCAACATCCCACAGATATCACACACAAAGATTTCACTTTTGTGTGGAGCCCCATCCCCCACCCACTCTCATTATTCCTCTCACACACACACACACACTGAGAACTATCTTTCTGTTTCCTGTCGGCTGCATTAAAAAAAAAAAAGAAACAAGAATAGAAAACAAAGCTTAGCACTTTCAAAAGCTCAAACAAAGATACATTTTGCAGATAATTATAGAAATTGTTGCCCTGATTATGTCTCATTATTAACCATGTTAAAAATAAAAAAAGCATGAGATTCAGCAATGCACACACTTATATAGAATGTATTGGCTCAGTTGGATGCAAATGTTAACAGTCATGAAGTTGTGAATATAAGGATTTATTTGAATATCTCAGTGACACTGGATTGTCAGTGTGGTAGATTGATTTGGGCTTTGTGCAAGTACACAAGTAAAATTAGAGATAAAGCTGCTTTACTTTCCCAAGCAAACACTGAGTAATTACATTATATAAACACACTTGTACACTGTCATGAAATGACAAATTTGAAGCACTGAGTGGGGGTGTTTTGAGAGTAATAAAGTAGCGCAAAATTATGTGTAAATCTTAATAAATTGATATAAAAGAGGAAGCTAGTTATAAAATGTCTGATTCTATCAGGAAACCAGGCTGTAAACTTATCAATTATATAATTTGAAGGTGCAGTGTCCACCACCGCTAATTAGCCTTGTTGCCCACATAATGCCATAGAAGAATAACTCATCCTTTTGCCTTTTCTCATTGCAATAAATTGTTTGCAGAAACTGAACAAAACAATCACAGGGATTTATTTCTCTAGTAGCGTGAGATTTATATCAAGCTCCCTGCTGTGATACAGCATATTGCAGCTGTTTGGTGGTGCTGGATTATTGTGTTCATAACAAGATGAATCATATCTACAATGAGCTACAAATTAAAACTGACATTGTTGTGGTTGCAACAACAAACCAGGGTCACACAGGAGTTCAAATGATATCTTAATGTTATGTAAGTGCAGCTTTCCTGATTAAATAAAAACTGATGGAAAATATTTACTTTCCATCAGTTTTTATTTATTCGTTTATTTTGACAGCATAAGAAACCATTAGACTTAGAGAAAAAACATATAGAACAAGAATTCTTTTTTTCATTTTTTATAATATGCTGGCAATGAACTGCAGGCTTATTGTTAAAAGAGTCATTCACCCATGTGGTCACCTTTATATCTGAAAGTTAATGCTTGTTATAAAGTGGATTTAGATTAAGAAACTATACTGTACATGTCTTGGTTACATGTGCTTGAACTACCAGCTAATCTTTAACTGTGGATCCTCACACTAAGTGCATTGCAGCCTGAATTAGCATCGGGTTTTTTGATTGGAGCCCTGAAAAACAGCCATGATACACAGCAGCCTCACTACTTCCTGGTTCATGATTTAATCATGATGCAAAGGTCAAAGATATTCTTTTTTATATTCTGTTATTTAGCCATTTTTATTAACTGTTTAGCTATTTACTTAAAACTAGCTAACACACTGACTTGGCTAATGACGTAACAAACATAGAAACTCTAGCTAAACATGTTCACTAAACATGTTAACTACCATCAGTATCACTGTGATAGACATGTCAATTTAGCTAATAGAGGGAAAATATTTATAAATATATGTTGTCGTAGGTATGTATGTTTAAGGCCTATCATCCATTGATGGTGCAACAGTAATTTATGTGAAATATTGTACCTGTGATTGGCAGAGAGTCAGAGGAAATGTCTGTTTTGTTTTAGCTGCTGGGTATTTCCTAACTCAGGTTTGTATGAATCACTCACTGAAACAGAGTCATATTTTCAATTCAAGTTACTGAGTCAGTCACGTGGTGAATCACCCACCAGCCCTGGTGCTCATGGGGCATTGGCACCAGAGACTTCAGCCAGTGAGCTCGCTAACTGACGCTTAAGCCCTCAATCAACTTGTATGGGATAAAAGAATTTGATTGTGTAGATTCTTAGGACTTTCCAAATTTTATTTGATGGAATGGATCAAATCCCTACACTGAAACACTGCATTTTCCATGGGTTGTGTTATTAGTGCTGTTCACCTGTTTCCTGGGTCAACTAATTGACTAACAAAGATGACAGTAAGTGCAGTAATCCTTATATCCAGGCTTTTAAATAGAGTTGTCTTAATATCTATTGCACAATTATCTTGGCCTGATAAATTCACAACAGCAATATTATCCTGATAACTAAGAAAATTAAAAAAGGAATGCCATCTAAATTCATCTTTTATTTTGATTACTGTGTGTTTGTACTGTGTTTGTCTCTTTTTTGGCAATCACTTCACTCAAAATAGGTGAGAGTCTGTAAGTTTAACTATGCAGAATGTATAGAAAGAACAACTACTTTTAATGATTTTTTTTCTGCTCCATCCAGTGTTAACTTGCATTATCGCTACCAACGTTGACAAAGCGAGAACAGAAAAAAAGAAATTACTTAAGAGGCCGTGTATTATTAACTTGTGGTATAATGTACAGTGCTACCTTGGCAACATTCTCAGCTTACATTTGAGAAAGGTTGTGCCAGCAATAACGTCATATTGCCATAGTGATGTATTTCTTCCTGACAGACTGACAGACCCATTTTTATTGTCCCAGCTACCTTATTGAACTTTTCAGGGCTCTGCACAACTCTTCTTGCACAATTACATTACCTCCAAACTCTTGTCATTGTAATGTCTTGCATGTGCTACATAATTAGATTAATTTAGAAGTTATAATGGAACAGCACATCAACCTTTACATCCTTGTCTGTCCACAGCTCTAAGGTGAGTTCAAGTTAAACAGTAAATCAACACTGAGGCAAATAGAGCAGAAAAACTGCTGCTGCACTGCTCTCTGTGGGCTGGAACTTTCTAGTATGCTGTACAGCTGGCTGCTTCACATTTTACTGGTGGCAAAGAAAGCATTTGCCTTCTGCTGTCGAGGACAACATAACTGGTTTCAAGTCACTGAGGTGTGACCAGGAGCTTTAAAAACAGATTGAATGGTGTATTTTATGAAAAAGTTTACCGTTTATCAGAGCTGATGTCTAATATCTCTAAATCCCAACAGGATGGCCGTGTGTCCTTTATTGGCCACCAGCTGGGCGGCGTGTCCTTCTCCCCCAACAGCCGCGACCAGCAGGTCAAGTTTGCCCGCGCAGTCCAGATCACCTACTACCTCCGCAACCAAGGACCCACGATACAGGATGCCATCGCAGAGCGCTGGGAGAACGAGTTCTGCGCTCTGGTTAGCCGACTGTCCACGGCCGAGGCGCCCCACCCGTCCGACCAGCTCCACATCCAGTCACTCACATCCTTCAGCTTGTGGCGTGACTTCCACCAGACGGGCGTGCTGGCCAAGGGGGAGGTGTTGGTCAGCCTGGTGCTGGTGCTCCTGGCCGCCACCATCTCCAGTTCCATGCGGGACTGCCTGAGGGGGAAGCCGTTCCTGGGCCTCCTGGGGGTGCTGACCATCTGCATCGCCAATGTGACCGCCGCAGGGATCTTCTTTATATCGGATGGGAAGTTCAACTCAACGCTGTTGGGAATCCCATTCTTTGCTATGGGTGAGTGACTGACTGTGTGCTTTGTGTGTGTGTGTGTGTGTGTGTGTGTGTGTGTAATGGTTGGTTTATGGGCTTATCAGGGGTTGACACTGACATGGTTGAGCTGGTTGATTGGGGAAGGGATTAGCAGAGTTGTGATGAGCTTTTACTCAGAGGGGATGCTGCTACTACATTGTACTTGTGGAGAGCAGCGTGTGTGTTTATGTGGACTTTGCAGCTGCATTTGTGCAGCTCATTCTTTTTGTCAGGCCAGTTTGCATACTTTTTGGGGATTTTTCCATTTCTGGACAGATCCTCTTGTTGTTCAGATTTTGTTCAGGAATGTTATTCTTGGTGTTGTTGCTTTACAGTTTACATCAGCCATGAGGAGCAACACACAACTAACGCACACATGAATGGCAGTGTACTTTATAGAGAAAAAACTGCTGGAATTACTATTATGAACCTTGAAACAATAGATTTTTTTCACATTTTTAAATTTGTTTCTTGACAACACATCGTTTGCAGAAATTAGCACTGTTTCCTACATTCCAAAGATTCCAAGATGCCTGTAGAGTTGTTTCTGTGCGTTGACCTTATAAAACTGCAACCAATCCAAGGTGTCTCCCTCCACTTGCCCAGTGTCATCAGCTCCAACCCCTCACAACCCTTAAAAGGGTAAGTGGTTATAGATGATGAAAAGCATAACGTTCAGAATGATCACTGTGATTATGGGGGGTTTAACCAGAGTAAGCAAAGAGCATGAATCAATGCATAAACTTGAAGTGAAATCATCAAAGTTCACGACCGTAGCAAAACCACAAAGTTTAAGGAGAAGTCGTTAGAGATTTCAGAGCGAGAATGATATCTGATGGCATTACAGGCTGAATCTTTTCTACATGAAGAAAACACTTGACATTATGTTTGCTTCTCTTGGTAAAAGTGATCATTTTGATACAAAAAAGATAATTAGTTAATTGTTTGTATATTTGTTTCTATTTATTATTTAATAGAAACCAAAATATTATTGATTTCAAAGGCATCACAGTGTTCTGTTGAAACACTGATCATCTTTTTGATTATTCCAAAAACTGAAACTATTTGAAAATTTTGATGTTGCTAACCTATTAGACAGTGTTGGAGTAGTTACAGTCAGGAAACATGTAAAGAGAGGTAGCAGACAAAGATTTCCAGCAGAAAACATACTGGGAAGGTTACGGTTGAGACAGAACAGTAAGGGCTTTATCCTCTAATAAGAAAGTCAATACAGTTACGCAAGTGGATGCAAACTGTGAATTTTCGGATCTGTTGTTTTCTGAGAAAGAGATGAAACTCAAAGAACTCAACAGAACTGGTCAGCTTAAAAAAAGCCACACATACATGACACTCAATACACAGTCAATGTTTTTTTGTAGGTGTAGTAGTGTGTATTTTTCCCTCTCAGACTGTGTGTATTGAGATGGATACATTTATAACCCTACAATGCATTGCTATACACATCTTATTTGATGCATTCACCATCAGAAATTGGTACTCATACAGTTTTTGATTATAAAAACTATACAAATCAGTTGATTTTTTTAAAATGTTAATTTAGTTCTTTCTTTGACATAAAATGAATAAAATCAAAACAGGACAATGACATAAAAACACTTTCTAGCTAGTCTCTAAGGACGATGCTTTCTTTCAGTGAGATGTTGCTGACTGCTGACCCTAACCTTGGTCCCTGAATCAGGGTCAGTAACATTGTATGGACACATGTCCTTATAAATCAAACAGGTCACAACTCCAGAAAATCAGAGAAGTTGGGACCAGATGATGTTAGCATTGGCTGCTTCTAACAAGTCTTCTGTCTTCCGTTAAATAGATAGAATATCATTTATTAATGATACAATTGCGCAAATTTAGAAGTCTGCATTTATAAAGTGACAGTTTCACACACCACTGTATATTGTGGGCCCAACTTTATGTTATATTTCTTTCAGTGTTGGAATGTTGTGGATAAAAATGCTCTAATACCATTTTTTTGTTCTTGATACCAAATCTAAAACAGAACAGTGTTAAATACTGAGAGCAAATACTGATACTGTACCAGTGTGTGATAAAAACAAAATTACTTTTGTTTGTTTTTTTTAACAATTATATTAAAGATGAGCTTAATTTACACAAGTGATCAAAGTTACACTGTTAATTAAAATTGGCCAGTTGTGCTGTAAAAAATACTTTCAGTTTGCATACCTGATCCAGCATTTTAGGCAATACTGGTTACAAATACCAATAACAGAACTGTAACATCCCCAGTTGTGGATGGATTAAAGTGGGTTTTTTATTGGGGAAGCAAAACCAGCCAGCAGGAGAGGAACAGATCGCACACTCTGATACACACCAGATAAAAAGGAGTGCAAGCAATAAAAGCTTTTTGAAAGACTGGTTTTTGACAGCTGTGTTGATTCTTTTTATTTCTCCAGAATTCAGTGAAAAAATTTAAGTCAGATCTTTGGCCAACTATAGCTAATGTTTGCACAGTTGATACACTGGCTGTGTGGAAAATAAACAAGGAATTCAAAAAGACAGTCAAGTAAATAGATAAGTTTGATCAAATATATCGTATTTGTCTGAATGTCTGGAGCAGAGTTAGAAAGAAAGAAGATGCACTGCCAAAAAATGCTGCTTATCCACATCAACAGATCAGTTTTATTCATAATGATATATTCATTATGAATAAGACTGACAAAGGTCCATTGTAAATAAGTTGTTGTCTATTTACAATTTGTAATATGAGAGTTCAGCATCAGAAACTTACACCCTCTCTCTCTCCTCCTTATCCCCACCTTCTTTCTCCTTCCTTTGCTGCTTCAGATATACTTTGTTTGTTCACTGTACAGTATATCTTGCTATTTCTCCCATGCACTTCTAAGGTCACTGGATCCCTGGGGCTTTGGTACAGTTCTGCTGCAGGCCAGCTGACATAACTGAAGTTTAAGTAAGACTCAGGAACAGGAGGCTGAATCTGCTCCTTATGACCTAGAGGCAGGGGAGAAAAAAAGGAGAGGCGAGGGGGAGGTGTGAATGTGGGTGGGGTGGTGAGGGAGACTAAAAAGGAAAGTCAAGGAGAAAAGAGCGAGGAGTAAAAATGTATGTGATGTATAGAGGAGAGGAGAGGGGAGAGGAAGAGGGAACCGACAGAGGGGAGAGGTGGGGGGGGGCAGAGAAAGTCACAGAGAGGAAGGAGGTGGAGAAGGGCCAAGGAGATGGAGAGGACTTGATTAAGTCTGTAATTTCATGTGACAGGACCTCAGAGGCAGCAGATGTCCACCCTCCTCTTGGGAGGTCCTGACTGAGACACACCCCTATCACTATATCAATGCCACATCAGGGCAGACACTGAGAACTGAAATGGATACTGATACCCAAATGGCAGTGTGGCGCCCCCTGTTGAAACATCCTCACTATCTAAAGCTTTGTTTTCTTTTTTTTTTTTTTTTTAATTAAATGAGCAACTTGTAGGTTAAAGTTCTTACTCGTTCTTATTATACTATGGTCCCCACAGCGCACTCTGTGGCAGTAGTTTGTAGTGAGTTGGTTGGGTAGTTGTTATTAGAGATGGAAAAAATAGTAGACTAATCAGTTACTAAAAAAATACACGATCATCTTCTCCTCTGTATTTGATATTTTTAGTTGTTATATATTGGTGTGTTGTAATTGATTTTGTGAATGGGCACACTTTGGAAAAATGGCCCTAAGTGGAGCTCTAAAAATATTACATTGGCCAAAATGTAAGATTTCTACATTGTATATTGTAAGAACAGCATTATTTTCTGGAAATTTAATTAGAAAGGCAGACATAGTATTTAATTCACACAACAACATTTTACTTTTCAACATCAGATGTTTTTTCTGAATGACAACATCATTGCAGTGGTTGTCTGTAGCCTTGTTGTTGCTATGCTAGCGTGTTTTGTAGAGATTGTTTACAGTGGGTTTTTAGTTAGTGGGATCTAAATTGTTTTGTTTAGCCAGTCTGTTTTGTTATTGTTGTGGAGGCTTCATAAATTACTATATATCAGAACAATTAGTTTACAGGTTTCCTGACAGAAAAAGCAGCAGTGCTAGCAGTATACATACAGGTGAGGCAATGGGACTTAAGACCACATCTGAAAGGACAAACTTAGTTGCATGTGGCGCTTTGGGAAACATTTTACTTCCTCTATTATCTCTCACTATCATTTTGTTGCACCTATTATTTTTCTGTTCTACAGAGCACATGTGGTGAGAAGTTAGAGCAATATGAGCAATATTAACAACAACTAGCCCAGGGGCGTTGTTTCAAGGAAAGTATGGCAAATGTGAAATGAAAAAATACTCAGTGACAGAGGAACTTTAAAGAAATGAGAATGCCTAATGTTTGATAGATGGCTTAGGCAGAGGAGTGAAAACACTTTTCATCAAATCTATTTTGGTGCACATTTCAGCACCATGGACAGAGAACAGGGGTCTGATTATCATTGTGCAAACCTCACAAACAATTTAAAATAAAATGCCCTGAACTACCGAGTAATCCCTAGCAGGTAAACAAGAGCTGTTTAAAACACAGCAAAATAAAAGGCAAAATTTGGCACAAAAATCTGGGAATTTAAGAAAGTTTTAAAAGAACTAAGGACTGATCCTTCTGGCAGGTCTCTGTCATAAGTAACATGTTTAAACTAATTTTTCACCATTAAAAATACCTACAATCACTGTCATTAATTGTTTAGGCTGCTGGGCCCAGAGCAAAAGTAGCTGGGCAAATTGACAGCAAAAAGCAGAGAGGAAAAAAAAACAGCTAATGGGCACATTATGGACCAATCAGTCTTCTATTATCCAGAAAAGAAAGCCTAAACGAATGCATAATGTGCACACAGTACATTTTTACAATATATGCATACAGTGACCAAACAGTGCAGTGCTTTCAGTTTCAGTGAGTGCTTCCTCTCTAAAGGGTCTCTCCTTTCCATGGGACACTGAACACATCACACAGTTCACAGTTTCAGCAGCAGGCAATGAAACAGGAGTTCAGTGCTAAAAGTCAGACAAACCACCATATTAAATCACGTCCAGTCGCTTGCTGCCTCTATTGCTACGTCAATACGCTTGACAGAGCCAACAATGGTTAACTATAGCACAATTCATCAAATAGCATTCCGGTGCTATAGGCAATTACTTGTTCTTTGCACAGGACAAATGTTCAGCAGATTTGAAGAGAAAGGCATTCCCATGTTTAATGTTAATGTCATTACAGCTCATCGATTCTGCAAGCCAACATTTTAACTGTTTTGAGAACAACTCATTTATTCTTGCAACACACTGACACAATTTTGATCATAAATTAGTATAAAGGAAGGAGGTTCCTCTTTTGTGAAGCTGAATGTGGCCAGTTAAATGTGACGCTTATGGTTCCCCCATTATCTGTTTCATCAAATCCCTGGTAAAACTAATCCATTATGCTGTCTGAACAGTGGAGCAGTTCAGTCTTCTCTGGCCTTTAGGTCATGTAGAGGAAGAAGCTGTGCTCGGGGCAGGTACTGCCACGTGCAGGTGGACCTTTGTTTAATATGGAGTAGCTTCTCCTCCTCTCTGTCTCCCCTGTGTCTATCTGGCTTGTCATCTGCGAGCTGGCCAATTACTGCTGAGCTGAGCTTGTCACTTTCTTCTCTCTCTGGATATGTGATGGCTGTTGAAAGTGTAAAAACAGGCAAGGAAGAGAAGGAAAGGAAAGAAAGCAAAGCAGGACTTATGAAACGTACATGCTGTGACTTTATAGAAGAAAAGTGATGGCTCCGTCAGGTCTAAATCTGCTTAGTATATTGATGTTCCTGAAAGGTATTTATTTACATACAACAACATGCAGCTACTGTACATCCCACTGGGACACAGTGCTTCTCTGTGGTGCAGAGCCATAATCCAATCTCTTTCCCCTCAGCCATAGTTGACTCACACTGAGAGTATAAATTGTTTCAATTGGTTGCCTCGCATGAACTTTGTGCAGATGTATTTGTTTTAATTTAGGCGGAAAGTCTAACAACAAATGCCTTCTACCATAATCCTACACAAATTCTCTGATGTTCACACTAAAAATACCATTTGAGTTCCCAGCAGTACTGAGTTTATGATGTATGAAGGTGCACTAGGAAGTGATATTGCCACCAAAGACATCAGTAGCTTGAGTGTTCAGTCTCCACATACAGGGACACATATCTAATACAGTATTCGCCAAGTTCTATTTGCTTATGGAGGACATGGAATACAGTTAAAAAACTGAGGGGATTACTTATTAGCAGACCTTGTAATTCAAAATTAATGACAGTTATGGCACTAACAGTTTCTATTCAAATTGCTGTAAGACAAATTCTTTTCAAAGTCTACATTTTTCTTTCTTTCGATATGCTTGTTTGTGATGTTTGTAATGTTTGTAACGTTACTCAGCAGTTTTTGTAATATTATTATTGTGCTGTTGGTTCCAATGTAACATGTGAGTAGACTGCATTGGATTTTAGGATCATTTTTCTTGTTATAGGCATCATAATTTTTTATGTTTGTTTTAACTCTAACCAAAATTTCTCAAAAAATTAAAACTTTTCAAATGCATTGTTATTTGAAATAATAGAATAATGATTGGAATAAGGTATTTTTTTCGATCCAATACAAGATAAACAAAAATTTAGGACTTTTCAGACAAAGTGCAAATAGAGTCAAGGAGAGAGACATAGAGAAGAGGGGAAAGCTCCTCTTAGCAGCTTTCTCATCATCCCACCTTGGAAGTGGGGTGGGGGGGTGGGGGTGGGGGGCTTGCAAGCTTTGCAACTCATGCACTGATAGTAGATGTCCACTTTTGTGAAAAGACTGAGTGTGACTGTTTAGAGGTGGGTAGGTGGGTAGGCTCCTCAGCAATCTCTTACACTCAGTGAAGCAGTTGAGAACATCAAACCTGACATTAAATTTTCTTCAGGTCCCAAGTGAATGAGGTTGGGTCAGTGAGTGTGGAATTGGTGGTTTTTGAGTTGAACAGTGGAACGTTCTCAGCTTCTGAAAATCCTGCCTGGTAATCACGCTCCAGGCAAACCTTCTAATCAAGAGCAGAGTAGATCGGCTAGGTGTTGGTCAGGACTTTCTCCATTTACCAGGGTGTCCATCTTGCTCAAGAGAGATTACACATCAGCCATCCAGTCTAAAAAGTAGATTAGAGTTGCACAACCATCTCATTTTCCTCATTTTCTGGACTTGTTGAGGATATCTGGTTGGATACATTTGATTTTTAGGCTGTGAGGGACAGAGCAAAAAAAAGAGGAGACTGACCTGGGAACAGGTGGGTCTGTTTTTGCTATGCACTCTTGTGTGAAATGCAGCACATATCAAGATCACAGATGATCTGCAGGGTGATAGTCATTATGGCATGTCAGTCTTTACAGTAATCAGCAGTGTTGCACAAAATACTGGACACACTTATACAAAATATTAAATAAAACCTTGACAGATGAGAACCAGGAATCGAACACAAACTCTAACTGAAGCATATCAGGTTGTTAAAATGTAAGTACGGCGCAGCTGTTAAGTAGTATTGCTATTGTAACCATGTACATGCAGCACCATTTGAGTAAAGGAAAATATCATAGAGATGCTTCCTCCATCGAGCGTGCTCTCTATGTTCAGCTGCATCTCTCTGACCCCTTGATGTTCCTGTCAGTGTTGCTGCATGGTTTACATGCTAGTAAAGATTTTCCCTCTGGACTGTAACATTTTTATGGACTGATATATTTTTTTATTTTGTTTGGAAAAAGTAAATCCGATGCTCAGAATTTTCATCCAGTCTTGCACAGTGGCCATTAGTGATGATGGTAAAAAGCCCTCAGGAAATTCCTGCCTGTTTCAATAAGAAGGGCTGAATGACTGATCATCGATCAATGGATGTCATCACCGTGAATGGCTCTGGAATGATGGTGGTATGACAGCTCCAGGGTCATTATCGAGGGTTGCAGGGGGGAATCATAAACCAGGTCTATACATTAATTAATATAGCTATACGCTGACACGATCAAAGATGAGATAAAAAAAAACTATAATAGCAAGTCCTTTTGAGAATTAAAACATTAACAGATAAAATATATATAAATACAATATACTCCTCACAAAGATTCCACCAGATTTAAATGCTGTCGTGGGAACAGGTTTTTTTTTTTTAATTCTGGGAAACTACCATTCTGATGATCTTGTAATGTTTTATGTGGCTTTCCTGCTCTTTTTTGCTCACAACTTAAAGAAAAATATCCGGAGTTCTATAAAATGACCTTGAGGATGTTTGACTCAAGGCTGTGAAATTTGCACCTACAGCATAAGGAGCATCTGTGCTGCTTGCAGGTAAAACTGATTGTGGTGGCAATAAAGGGAAGCCAGAGACAGCTAGAATCCTGAAGTGTCTGACTCCATGTTATCTCCATGTTCCCATGGTGATCGGGTCTAAAAGGAAAATGACAAACTGAGGGCACTTCATGTTTCCTGGAAAAAGAAGGTATAATTCTGTTTAGGTTATAATAATATATGTATATATAGCTTCACTAGTATGTCTGTGAAATGCTGTGAAAGGTGTTAGTTGTAAAAGTACATACTGACTCTGTAAAATATGTTGATTAAACTGTCAAGGAAGCTATCTGCTATTTGTTCATGCAAAATCTGTTGATAAAACATATTAACACTTGTATGTTATATAATACGAGCATTCTCCCGGGTTTCCCTCACCAATCAAAAGTGAAAAGAGTATGAGAAGACTTTAAAAAGGAGTATTCTGTACTTGTGTCATAGTCTGTAATATTTTCTTGGGAGTTTAAAACCTCATGACCATTAAGAAAATACCTACAGTGTAGGGGTGGGTGATATATCGAATGTACTCGATGTATCGCGGCTTGCTCTACGTGAGATGTATGAAATGAATATATCGCGACCATCCAGTACAAATTGTCACGTAAATGTTTTAAGCCGTCGGCATGTAATTCTCTTTGAGTTTTGCTTCTTTCACTCTCTCCTAGTACTCCTCTCACAGCACACAGCACACTCTCCCGCCCATCCACAAAAGTCCCCTTCACACATGCGTGTTTTTGTATCAGGAAAAGTATGGTTATCTAAAAATATGCCGCAAAACCGGCGCCATTATTTATTTTTATTTGTTAAAATGTTGTGAATTCAGCAGCCTGGTTTTAAATAAAAGGTTTGCTAAAGTTAATTTGATTGTGATTTTCCCCTTTTTGCATACAAATTTTAAAAAACTCCAATAGAAAGGTCTACTTTAATCATCATACTGATGTCATTTTATGCATCAAAGAGTTTAATTTAACATTTATATAGTGATTTACAGGAGAAATAAAAAAATCGAGATATATATTGTGTATTGCGATATAGCCTAAAAATATCGAGATATTAGTTTTAGGCCATATCGTGCAGCCCTACTACAGTGATATTATAGTTCAAAATAGCTATTATAGTTCTCCTTTTTCCACCTGTCTGACACTTATTTATGCCAAGCTTTATCCTGTTGTAGTCTTGACTGATGATGCTTATAACATGGTATTCCTTTGTTATCTCATGTGACCAACAGAGAACCCAACCATACGCAATGTTTGTTTGTTTGTTTGTATTTGACACAAACCAAAGGAATTGTCCTGCAGGTGTAACAGTTGTGTTACTGTGTTAGTTTTTTTTTTCCTTGGTCTATTTAATGAGGTTGTGCTTTTTTTTTACAATCTAACTTGGTATAGATTTGGTCAATGCTGCATTTGTTTATGTTACCAAGTAACTGAATTTTAAAAATTATAGGATTCAGTGACAAAGTGAGCCTTCAACCTTCGAACAAGCCTCTTTTATCTTAATCCTTGGAGAAGGCTTACAAACAAATGGAAAGAGTTAGCGGACATTTTTGTTTTTTTCATTGTCATTGATGTAAAAACAGGTCTCATCAAGGACTACATTGTAAAAATATACAAAGCTTTAAAAAATGCCTTTTTTTTCTTTAAAAAGCCTCAGCCATCAACATACGTAAGGCACATTTGGGGAATATGAATTGTGCATTGCATGCTGTTTTATTTATCTTCACACAGACATGCAGGTTCCCTAAAACACTACAGTGAGCCAAGCCATTCATACGTGAACAAAATGTTGTAGTTTGAATTATTATTTTCTGCAACCAGAATCAAATTGTCAGAATCAATTTGGCTCCTCTCTGGTTTAAGCAACACACAATAACATTATTGTAATGTAGGAGCTTGTTATACTTTTTTTCCATCAAAACAGAGCTCAGGGACATCTGCTCTCTTTAAGAGTTGACTTTGATAGCACTCTATTCCCAACTTCATCTTAAAAACAGTCTCAAAATGAACATGGAGTCCCAGTGGATGTCATCAGATGCAGTGTGGCGTCTGCTGCTCAGGAAACAGCAACACAACCGAGTAGAGACACAGCAGATAATCTGCTTTACAGCCTTATTTGTCAGCCCTTTTACATCACAGGAGAATCATTTGTATTCTTTGCTGCCACACTGCTACCAACCTTGACCCAGCTGACCCAGCCATGAGGTTCAGCGTGTGTGTCTCTTCTTAACTGCTTGTGAGTTTACTTCTTGGCACACACTTTCATTCAGTAAACCTATGTTAGTCAGATTTTGCCTCAAACAAAGGAGGGAGCCTGAACACGTAGCAGCATTTGTGTGCTTATGTGTGTGTGTGTGTGTGTGTGTGTGTGCGTGTGTGTGTGTCTGTGTGTGTGTGTGTGCGTGTGCGTGTGTGTGTGTTTGCGTGTATAGATTTATGCTTGTGTCACATGGAGAGATTGTCTCCAGTGCTGCAGCAGCTCCTTCTCTCATTACGTCAGAAAGTATTGATCTTCAGATTAATGTCAGCGTTCCCTGGTCAGATGATGGCCTGACTGATTGGAAAAAATATCAGCATGCCTCTCTCTCTCACACACACACATACACACATGTATGTCATACATGTAGCAATAAAATAAAGTGTGTACATCCCTGGATGCAGCATGTGCTTTTCCTGTCAAAGTTACACACAGGTCAGTGCATCTCCAAGCTAACGCTGTGAGTGCTAGCATATTTTTATTCAGAGCGTAGCATGAAGTATGATTTAACTGCAATCTATTGATTTACCAGCATGCATTAAAAATGTGGCAGAATTCTAATCAACACTTGAGATATCCTTACTAAGTTTCTTATTAGTTGCCTCCAAGTGGAACATATTACATGCCTCGAGTAGCTGTGTAATTCTTCATTGATGTCTGTGAATGATAGTAATGGAGATTGGAGGCCACTGCTGCAGCTGATGGCTTCAGGTCTTTGTCATGCCAGAACAGCACTCTAATTTTAACTGCTTAAGAAAAGAGATGATGATACACAACCATTATATCTCTAAGTATTGTTGAATATCTCACATGTATTTAATGTTAGTTGAAAAGAGTGCAGTTTTCAAGTTGCAAAAAACACAAGTTTTATTATATTGACTGCATGATAGATCTTTAGCTTACAGTTTCTTAATAAACTGCAAAAGACTCTAATTTTATTCTGTGACCATTGTTTTTTTCCAGTTTAATTGAAAATTGTTGTTGACAAATCAAATTATTTAATCCAACAAAGTCAAGCTCCTTAATGTGATTATGATTGTGCTCTCTGCATATATCTATATATCTGACAGTAAAAAGATGGATGACATGTCTCTGCTTCCTCTCATTGTAAAGAAATGAAGCCAAATTATCCCTGATACAGACCTTGCCATTTTATCACAGATGATGTCATTTGGTCTGAGTCTGAACACAAGTGATTAGGAATGAATAAATGAGGAATAATTAGGAATGAAGCCTCAGTACCGAGGTCCCGCCCCAACAGCCACCTGACTCAAATCACAGGCCACGGTTAGCTGTCAGCATGACTCCTGTTGTAGCATTGCATACCACCAGCATGTTAAGAATTTGAGAAATAACACAAACCAGAAAATTCGATACTTGTACTTTTAGTGGATATCAGCTAACATGGATGGGCCAGATTTGTACTGCATCAAGGATGGCTAGCTTGGTAGAATCTTTTTTTTTTTAAAAAGATAAAAACCCTCAATACAGGGCTGACATTTTCTTTATACTGTATGTTCAATATTGGTCAAAGAAACTGTAACCAGTTTTGGGGTTCTATTTCTTTAAATCAGCCCTAAAATCATGACTGGGATATGACCTATGTGCAGTGTAATTTAAATCCTTGTATCAATTTAATGAAAGAAAGTTAGTTTTTGACTGTGTACTTTCACTGTTTTAACCATTTCCTTTACTGCTTTAATCAATATCTTTTTAATTGTGCAGAGTATAAAAACATACAACAGTAATTAATTAGAACAAGCCCCATTAAACGACCCCCTACATTTCACCTCTCATTAGATGTGCTATTTGTGCAAGTGTGTGAATATTGACCGCTCTAAGAGCCACTTTTACAGATGAGATTCGATGAGCAGGTCTGTTGGGGGGCTAATCCATATTTAATGGATCGTTCAGCAGGAAGTAGGGTCTCCGAAGGACCCCTCTTAACAACACTAAATATAGCATCAAAGAGTGGCAAGGTCCTTCATTTTTTATGGATCAACAGAAAAAAAAATGGCCAAACTCTTGTCTGCTCTGCGTCTTACTTCCTGTATCTGTTTATTTCTGTCTGCTGTGGTATTTTTATGCTCTGCATGTCACTAATTTCTTGTGAAGTCACTTCACATCAAAGATGAGAAAATGACAGCAAGGTTTGCTCTCATGTTATTTCAGACTCATGTTGGTAGATGTTGGTTTTACTTGACAGTTCTGTGAAGTGTTAGTCACTTGGGAAAGATTTTCAAATGAAAAGCATTTGATTGCTCAGAGGGCTGGGTGTAACAATAAGTGGCCTCAGCAGTCTTTGTGGTTTGACATCAGTTGTCATCTTGAAGAGTAACAAAGGAAAAAAAAATGCATGGAATAAATAATTTTATATTTTAAGCCACCAAAGTCCCCTTTAAATTATTTTCACTCTTAAGAAGTCAGTTGAAACCCTCAGAAGCTTTACAACTCCAGAAACTGTTACACAGCAAAACCAAAAATACTTCAATGTATTATTGAAGATCAGCATCTCTAGTGAATTAAATAACAGAACTCTGCCAGAGTAAAATTTAAATTTCTACTGCTTGACAGCCAAAGATACCGTACCACTTTTTTAGCAAGTTTTGTGTTATATGACGTAAATATCCTACTGTGTAATCTGCACTAAAACTACTTTGTTTTGGTTTGGCACCAAAACCACATAGTTTTGGCTCCAAAACTACTTGGCTAAGTTAAGGCAAAGAAACTGTTTGGTTCGTTAAGGACAAAATTCATGGTTTGGGTTTATGGACAACAGCATTATGGTAGGAAGTCATATAGGTGAAATTCTACCACATGTAGGCCATAATAAAATATTAAGAAACAACATGTACAAATCTTGCAAGTGCTTTGCAAATCAGGAGTTGTTATCTGATACAGTATTCTTTTTTAGTGTGGTGTCATATCATGGACAAGACTACTATGTAAGTAATGTATTTTCAGGCAGAATTTTGAAGAAATGAAAGCCTGCAAATAAATGGAGGCACAAAATGCAAGTAACCCACTTATCTAAAAGTAAACAATCACATGGCTTAGTTTGAACACTGCACTAAGTCAAAAGAAAGAAAAGCTATTTCAATAAACTATGCTTTGACATGCTATTGCTGACCATATGTAATTACATTAAATGCATTATTTTATTTTTACAAGCAAACTTGTCACAGGAGAGTGACAAAGACAAAAACACATGGATGTGACTTCCATCTTCTGCTGCGGAAAAGCAGTAGCAGCATACTTTTCCTTCCAGAAGGCGAGGACTTGAAAATGCAAATGACCAAATTTGCTGTTTCAGACCTGGGGCGATTCCAAAGAATCTGTTTCAAGCCCAGCCAAACTCCTACTCAAAATCCAGGATAGTGCTGCTGCTGAACTGTTTTAGAGGGGGGAGTGTAAGTGTGTGTGTGGGTGAGTGTGTCCTATATCGCACAGATACAAGAAGGGGCAGTCTACGAGATGCAGTGGAGCTTTCAGATATTAAAAGCAGAGCAGGATAGAATTTTTATCCTTTTGCTGCAAAGTTCCTTTTCATATTCTGTGTCTTATTCGCTGCAGTTAAGTGGCATTTATTAACCAATCATTTAAACCGGCATATCTTACTGACCAGGCCCAAACTATTAAAATTATAGTGTAACTCAACAAAACCAACATAAATACTAGACCACAAATCAGATGTAGGACAAGGCAACCCACCCTTTTCGTTTCTGTTTGAGTCTGTCTGCTGCAATATTAGACACTCATCAAAACTGCTCTACTGGATATAATTAAAAAAACCTTAGAGAGGTGAAAGTCAGGGTACAGTGGTGGTTCTGCACACAGGACTTGTGAAACCAAAAGTATAACCGTAATTGTGAAACCAACAGTCTTTTCCTGACTAAGCCTAATCAAATGCTTCACATTGTTAACCCTGTACTAGAATTAATGTGCGTATGAGACATTAACAGGTGTGAAAAAACATCACTGATATTTGACAAGCTAGAATGAGAACATGTTAAAGAGCCTCTTGTTCTGGAGAGAAAACAGAGAAAATTGGTTTTCCGAGTCTTAAGTGGGATTTGAAGCAAAAGACGAACGAATCCCAGAACTTGCGATTTTTTGTGAATGGTGGTCTGATACTTTGCCTGGAAGCAGGGTATGAAACTCTTCCTGTAATGCGGGTAAAAACACTGTCTTTCAGTTGTTATTACTTCCAGATTTAAGCCGCCGCAGCAGAGTTTAGATCACTTTCAGCTAAAAAAGCCTATGAGCTTATCGTTGAAATTAGCCAGACCAGCAAATATATGTAATGCTGCTGAAATGTGCATTTAAAAGTAAGACTTCTGTGTTGCAAAAGAAGACTGGGGTATATAAACACTCTTCACATCCAAATATTGATTTGGACATGAAGATTGTTTTTAGGCTCTCCTGTGTTCGTCCTCACTTTCACTCCCATAATCAGTTTTTATTGAGTTTGGATCACTATGTGTGGGGAGAGCTCCTTCTTGGAATATTGGCTCCTCTGTCATCTCCACCTGTGTGACATGCCGGCATAGTTAACAGTCATCCCGATTGGAAGAATCCACGGTGGGTGGGAGCGACTGACACGCTCTCTCGCCATGTGATGGATGTGTTTTGGGGGCCTGTGTGCCGCAGAAGTTTTAGAGCAGTAATTTAGTTTAATGACTCGTTGTTTTTTTTGTGTGGGCCAAGGGAGGAGGGGAGGCCAAATGCAGCCCAGGCCTCCATTATAGGAGTAAAGTGGTCAGGCTGTGAGACTATGAGCCTTTTTTTTCTCCCACGCCTGTCTTCTCGGCAGAAAATAGTCTGCAGGACGGCCGGTGACAAACAACCCTCCTACAATTCATTCAAGGTTGTACCTGCAGCTGGGAGCCACTTGAGATACAACGCCTCTTGCCTCTTCATCCTTTCATTCTGAGCTACAGCTTTTCATCTTTCTTTCTCTCCTTACCCATCCCTCCTTCCTGACACATTGCAGACAATGCAGACCGTCGCCCATTACAGAGGAGGGGAACAGGTGATTCAGTAAAAGCTCGCAAGGGGTGTGCTGAGGCTTTAAAGTTGCGCTTTGCAGTTGATGTCTAATCACAAAAGTTGCGAAATCTTTAATAGCTAAAAAATAGCAAAGGTTATCACCAGCAAATCAATATTCACAGTTAGAGAATTACAAGAATAAAGTGCCCATAGTGAGAGAAAGAGCTCGGACCACCGCCATGATTTGAGAAATACTGAGGTCAGGAGTCTAAGTGCCTGCCGACGCTCGATTTAAGTGTGTAACAGTAGTGAAAGATGGAGGAGATAAAAGCATGCATGACCTTCTCCATGTCTGCAAATGAGGGGATCGCAACCTGATTGTGGTAATATGCCTCAAATAAAAGAAGACTTTCGTGACCAGAGCATCGCATTAAAGCTCAAATTAAAGAAAAATACACACAGATTACAACCCTTCTCATTTAGATGGAGCACAAAGACTAGACATTAGACTAATAGTGATGATGCTGTACTGGGACCAGAGGAAGGAGTAATTATGAAGATATTTGATTTAAGTCATTCAACTGGAGGTTCAACATTTAATAGCAGCAATGTGAGAGATAATGGAGCACATATCCATAACACCAGGCTACACTGGGAAATACAAGTGGCTCTTGGGTAAACTCCACTCCAGTTAGTTATTGTTGCTGTGTCTGTCAAAGCTTTCCACCCAGTCTAACACTGCAAGCATGCAGTTTACAATGATTACGTGGCAGATATGCACACTTAAAGGTAATAATTTAAATGGACAGTAGACAAAAGGTAGTGAAAGGCAGGATTTATATTTTAGGTGGTGAGGATGTTTGGTGGCTTGATAACTGTTAACTGATTTCATCAGATGTAACTAGTTAACTAACATTAACCTTGATTTATCTGGCTTATTTTTCTGTTTCCTGTAAAATTATATGAAAATTCTGGCTACATCCATGGTCATGTTTTATGATACATGATTATGATAATGATGCAGACACTGAGGAGGAAGCTGCATGTTAATGGCACAGAAGTAAGCATATTAATGTGGTAATGGCATGCAGAGCCTAAAGAAGGAGCCTTTTTCTTGTATAGCAAGGTGAAAAATTAGCCAAAGTATTATATTACACTGTTAAACATAAAAATAAGTTTAGTATTATTGTATTTAAAACATTATGGGCCCTATCGTACACCCAGCGCAAATGTGGTGCGCCAGTGGCGCAGGTGTCATTGCTATCTTACACCTGGCGGAAGTGTCATTTTTGCCACAAGTGTATGATAGCAAATCCACTTGCGCCGGGTCTGTGTGCTGAGGGGCGGGAGGTCTGAGAATGAAGGCGGAATGGAGGCGTGTCCTGGCGTGTTTGCTATCGTACACCTGGCGCATTGAGGTCATGGCCAGCCAAAACCTGGTCTGAGCGGAGGTGCAGATGTAAAAACAGCCTGTATCATGATCAGAAAAACAGGGAAATATTATTATTAAATATTATTATAAATAGTAAGTAAATAGTACGTTTTTAGAAAACAGGAAACAAAAGCAGTCTCTCATGTCACAGGGTAACTCTGTTGACCTGTCTAACCACTTCAATAATAGTCAAATATTTAACTTTTCCTGAATGTACTAACCAGACTTTAGATTTAGTTGAACAGCTAGTCACATCCCAGCCTTCTTTGCACCAGCTTTGCTTGTTTATACCTATTGCTAATTCCTGTTTATCTGTGCCCACTGTCATCCATTGCCTGACTTTTCCCTCTGCTCTACTCTTGCTCTACTAGAAATTCCATCTGGTCAAGCACACTTCTCCAGGCTCCCTGGATTGCCTCTGCTTGGTCATTCCTATTAAACCCTCCTGCTCTCCTGCTTTGTTTAATTCCTGAATTAATGACTTACAGCTAAATTCCGACTCATCCTTGGCTTAAAAACTTTCCTTGCAAACTTTTTAAAATTAGGTATTAACTTAGTAAGTTCTTTGTTTCACCTTCTCTTTGTCTCAATTCCCATGGTTGTCAATGGGCTTTGTCAGATGAACATAAATTCCAAAAAAAAAGGATTCTGTTCTTTTTGGTATGGCTTATGAAAAAAAATGCTTTGAACCTTATTTTGAGGCAAAGACACAAAACTTTTTTGATGATTTATATAAGACTTCACTGGTGAATCTACATATATATATATATATATATATATATATACAGTTTTTATATACCACTGACCACTGAGAGTGCAGTCATGGTTA
>JAQMCX010000023.1:3329171-3367285 GCA_029814765.1 Acanthurus leucopareius
CCCCCCACACACACACACACACACACACACACACTCATATGTTGTTCTAAATTAGATACAGAGTCAATTTTTTGGTATGTGACTTGAATCTGACAGCCATTTGACCTATATCAGAATTCATGTGGCACTTGTATGCCCCGGCAGTCATCTCATGAGGTAGCTTGATGTACTTAGGCAAGAGGACATGACACAAGGCCTTGCAAAACTCATAGTTGATTCAGCAAACAGAAGACTTTGCAATGCCAAACAGGTAAGACAATAGCACCCCACCCCCCTGTCACCAGCCAATACAACCCGACGATGATGCATTTTTTCAGGGAGATGGGTTGCCTAAAGAGCAGAACCTGGTCTAAACTCAAGGCACAGAGGTAAAATAGCCTGTACCGTAAGATATGGCAAAGTTGGCCAATGTGCTCACACACTACTCCACAATCACACACATTTTTTTTCTGTTTTTGCCTCTCAGCAGTGTAAAATATTTAAGTGTGCTGAAATATATCTAGTAAAGTTAGTAAAGTGTTCGTTGAAAACATTTTCGATCACAATGTATACATTTTGAAGTAAACAGCATGCGTATGGGAGTGTGTGTATCTCGCATTTGGCCAAGACGCACACCCCCCTTTCATTTATGTGACACCCCTGTTAAATTTCAAATTAGGAATGATTGTGTGGTATATTATGCTATAGCCCTATACACTTCTTCTCTATTGGTATCTCTTACTATGTCCTTATTTGATTTGAAACATCTTCTTTGTGTGTTAACTTGTGTTGCAACATATTATGGCCTTGAAGTTGAAGCCTTACAGCTTCATCCTGTTTTTGTAGACTTATCCTGTTTTCATGGAATAGACAACTTTCCCATGTAGTGTTTGACAAGTGCTTGACAATTGAAGGGTTCCATGCATGTAGGGTTGCATGCCTGGTACTGTGGAGATGTATAAAAGTGAAATGTTTGAGGTGTATGTCAGAGATTCACATTGGCTTTGAATGCTCTCTAAGGCGGTCCGGGATGCCTAATCGATGCTGTACTTCTTTGTAATAAACTTCTTTATACGCAATCAAGTCAGTGTCAAAGGAGATTCCTTCATCAACATCCATACAGCATCACTACAGAAGATACCACAATTGTAATCATAAAGCCAAATCAATCTCAATGGGGGGGACAGGATCACAACTGTCGGATCATCTTTAACAGATCGGTCGCTGACAGTTGGAGCAACCGTGTTTGAGTCAGCGTATTTATTTGATCAGAAAAACAAGGATTAAATCATAATTATCTATAACATGAACCTTGAGCCAAGAGTTCTGTCTCCTCACCGCTGAATCGCCTTTCTTTGTTTAAATTCAATATCAACAAGGGCTGAAAGAAAAACAGTCCGTCAACCATTAATTATCATATGTATTGTATTCACAAAATGAATTGAATTTTTAGGTGTGTGTGTGCCTGCATGCATGCATGCGTGCGTGCCTGCGCATGTGCACGTTTGCCTGTGCAGGCGAAGGTTGACCTGTGCAGGCGAAAAATATATCGTAGAAATAGATGGACAAAATATGGAAATGTTTGCTTTCTAAACAATTTGACTTAAGGGAGAATTAGCTGAGAGCTGTCTGACATGATACGTTCATTGAGCCTTGTCCCTGTCCAGCCGAATAAACGAATGAATGAATGAATGAATAAATAAATAAATAAATCCTTGTAGTTCAGTTGTTTACGTTTATGCTGGGTGTATGATGGCAATACACCTGCGCCACTGGCGCATGGTGGAACCACTCTTTAAAGGGAATGAGAGCAGATTCTCCGATTGGTTCATGCATTTCTGGCCAGAGAAACACCCATGAAACACCTATGAATTGATGAGATGATTCTACACAGCTGATTGGATTACTCGCTGTGTGCCAGTGGTGCATTGGGCGGGGCAGAGCAGGATTCCTCTGCTGCTCCTGGAACAAGGTGGCACAGGTTGACCTGGAAACTCCCCTGAATTAATTTGAAACTTTTCCTGCCCAATGCGCCACTGGTACATGGCTCATTCAGTGTTTTTTTAGGCTCTGTATTTCACTTTTACATGAGGTAAGGCCTTGAGAAAGACCAGCTATTAAATCTGACAAACATACTTCCAGTAAACCTCCCCAAATCCAACAAAGAAAAGATAAGACGGATACAACAGTTAGTTGCATCCAGGACTGGTGATACAACAGGCATTAAATGTGTCGGTGTTGAATGTGTTTCAGAGGTGAGGCTGACAGCTTTTCTAAGCTGAGAGCTTTGCAGCTGCATTTTTTAAGCTTTCGCCTCACGCTCATCTGATAGAACAGACGTGCTTCTGTTTTAATCAATACAGCTTCACAGCCAACGTAATGGAAATAAACTCCACCAACACAAGATTCTAATAGCCTTAAACTACAATTGGTTTTCCTTCATACTTAAAAACAGATTTGGAATTTTGTGTCCTGTTCTACAAACCTCTTAACCTTTGTAGCACCTGTGCTATGCAAAAAAATGAATGCACAGTTCTCCTATGGATTTTACATGTTTAATTTCCATGTTTAGTGTTTACTATCAAAAAGGAAGAGTAGAATCTTGACCCGCTCTGTATAAAAAGTGCCTTAATATCTTCTATTGTGAGTTAGTGTTGTTTGTAAATAAAAAAAATTGTCTCTTCCTCGTCTTGTGACTACGTCCTCAGTTAAAATTAAAGAAGCTTTTTATTAGATTGTTAGGTCTTATAAGTATAATGTAAGAGGCAAAAACCTCAAAATTTCCAGTTAAATTACAGAGGACTTGACACTGTTGTCCTCAGTGACAGCTTCACACGGGAAACGGCTTAAAAAACACATTTGGCTTGTTTTTTCAGGGTGACATTGCTGCTAACAGGCTGTTATTATCTAAACACCATCCCCAGTCAGTGCACTCGGCGCTCAGTGCTGGAGGCCTTCACCGCACCTGCCAGAAAGTGTATTTTACCACCTGCAGTCTTATATATAGCGGGAAACAGGAGGAGGCAGACTTGTTCATTCGCTGTCTGTTTGTGTGTGTGTTTGTTCCAGAGTGTGTTTGAGTGGGGGTGTTTTCTGTGTGGGTGAAGATGGCGAGGGCAACAGCAAATGAGAGTCTGGTCTTCCCTGCAGACTCGAAGTCGTGGCTATAAAGTTCTGAGAGGATAGTTACATTGCTCTGTGTGTGTGTGTGTGTGTGTTGTTTAGGGGACATCACGGTGACACTGGTTCAGCTTGCTGTAATGATCACAAATGCAATCCCTCTCTTCCTCTACTGCCGTGTTACCTCATCCCCATTCTTCTGTTATTATCCGTTCCTTCTTCCTCACAGTGAGAGAGACCCAAGGAAGAATTAAGCATTCAGTTTTGCATCTATCAACATTCAGACATTGAGAGAACTGTCGGTTTCCTCTAAAGCTGATTAGCATTGAGCGGCAGTCACACTGCCAGCCATGTGCTCCTCTCCCTCCTGCATTTTTCACTTTGTCGGTAATTAAAGTTCCTGCGCTTTCCACACTAGACCAGACTCTTCCTTTATTTTCTGAATAGATTAAAGAAGTTTGAACACCTGGATTGGGTTGAACCAGCAAGCTTTAACTATCAGATCCATTTTATAACTGTGAGTTATAACCAAATCATACATCCCCTCATTTTCTCCAGTGTCTGTCTGACCCTGATGTCTGTCACAGGAATTCACACTTAAAAAAAAAAGTTCTGTTTAACATGTCAGTGTTTTTGTGTGACAACAGCATCACAAAGAGACTAATTATGAAATGAAACATATGATGATAAATAAATAAAAAACAAAGCAAATACTGTTTTCCAAGACAAATAGTTGTATTCTAGGCCTGACCAGATAACCTCTATGCCAGTAACACATTGGGGAACACTGTTGTTTGGACACTAACTTTAAGTTTTGTATCAACTGATAATTTTTATAAAATCTGATTAAAGGGGTACTGCAGTCTTCACTACAGTCCTGCGTTATTGTAGTTTTGTTCATTTTTTCCATTCTAACATAATTAAGATGGTAAAATATGAATGTGTTGCGCTGTATGTTGATTGAAGTAATGCTGTGCTGTTCAATGATTTTAGTCACTAACTTAAGATTTCATGACCACTCTGCACAGATGTTTCCTTGAAAGAAAATAAAAGCTTTGATGTGAGCAGAGAAGTCCTGAGGGTGGTTTCCACCAAACTCTCCTACAACATAACATGATGGTACACAGAGCAAATTATTACATGTTATGTTCCTATGTCCATTTAGCTAACAGGTAAACACAGCAGTTGCTGGAAACAATAAGTGACAACTTATCTCTAAATATGAACTAGTTTGTGTGGTGCAGGACGCATTAATTCAGAGAGAAGTTTATTTTCATTTACATTGTGACCAAGCTAAGTTACAACCGCAACCGCCACATCTATTAAAGGGATTCTTTTTTCCAGCTCAAAAATTAACACACATAAAAAACATGTTGTGCTACTTTAGTCTTGGTATATCCTGGTCTTAATGGCAACTTTATGTTACCTCAGAATTATTTTTGACAGGAAATTTGCCGAGTAGAATTATTTAATGAAATTTTCCTGCTTGGGTTCTCATTTAAATCTATGTAGCTGTCAGCACTGTGCAGGCTTGAATCTCAGTTGTATCTTAGGGTATGTTATTTTAGGGATTTTTTTGTAGTTAATGCTGAATTAAGAAGCGCTGAACAACTTTATTTAGTGACATTTTTAAACCTAGACATAGCAAATGTACTGTACAGAGCACACACATACACACATCCACGCACACATCGACACACACACACACACACACAGACACTTAAAATTCTTACACTGAGACAACTTGCTGAAGAAGATGGAGAAGATAGCAGATATTTTCCAGCATGTATTGCCCAGTGCTGGACTGAGTAGTTTAAGTTTGCCGTTTTATTTTCCAAAATGCTATTTTTCATCTGTTCGGAACATGGTTCTTTATATTGTAGTAGTTTTTACTCTTGTACCATGTGTTGTAAAGCACTAAAGGGTGCACATTTCTTCTGATCACAAGTTCTGGTGGTAATGTGTTGCTTGATTTACTAAATGTAATAATATTATTAAAATCCTGCCATTATATTACTTTGATTCTGCTGCAAGTAATATAGTATTGTAATGCATTACTTTTATCTTGCTTAATCCCCTAGACTGACGATTAAAGAACTGACTTTTTAAAGCACTTCACTAATATGATGAAAAGTTATGTAACTGAATGCTTAATCCAAAAAAAGATTTTAAAACATGTATGTCAGTAAAATTGATGTAATCTGATTTTTACCTATGTCCCTTTTTCTTCACGTGCACCTTCCGGTAATTGAACATTTTAATGAGTCCCCAGCATTCCCCTCATGTCTGCAAAATAACACTCTACTTAACATCCTCTTTGGTAACTGGTGAAGGAAAAAGCATGTGGACGCCCCTGGTGTAATGTAAGAAAAACCATGGGTGTGAATTCCCCCTATCTCTTCACACTCTCCACACCAGCTGACACTAACTAATTGACTCACAGCACAGCCTAATAAACCTAAAAGCAGGAAGAGGCATCTAGCCGACTCATTACATAGGACTAATCCTTTATAGTTAATTCACTTTTTTACTGTGTGGTAGACAAAGGGGAAAATTTATAATGCTGTCAGGAGTAGCAATCCTTCTCACTTCACTGTCCACCCTCTACTTCTAAAAGAAATTTTTCAAAGCTGATGTTGGCAGAGAAACATGTGGATGGGCCACATCCAGTGTTCACTTGTACTGAAATATTTACATGGTAGAGGAAGGTTCATTTGATTCTAGCATTCAGAAATTCATAACAAATTCCAGTGTACATGGGTAGGTGGGTGTTCCTGTGTGGGAGATTTGCACTGGAGCATTTGCCTTTGAATGTTGTTATTCATGTCCATGTTTTTGACTGGTGAATATCCCACAGATTTGACTCACATGAATGGGCCTGCTGCTGCAGACGCATTTGGATGCTGCTTACTGGTGCATGATAGAGCCTACAATGAACAACTCTATCTCAGATATTAAGAGAAAAGAAAAGTCCATGTCTCTATTAAAGGATTTAAACCAAGGCTGTTCAAATTCATGCTTTAATTTTATTTTTTAATCCGTCTTGTCATACTGCTGTTGTTTAGCAGCCTTGCCATTGCTGGTAAAAATACCCAAAACATCAGCACATTTTTTTATCCTCCTTGACAGATGTTTATTGAATAGTGTTCTTGGCATGGCAGTCCTTTGGAGCTGTAAATGGAGTCTCAGAATCCAGGCATGTCCTCAGATACTTACTGCTTCCAGTTAGTTATGACGTCAGATGGTTGATAACACATGAAAATGTATCCAAAGTATACATGGAATCAGATCTTAAAACATAAAACATTAAAACCTAAATGTTTGTGAGTATTTGGCTCTTTGGCTCAGTGGATGGTGGATGGTAGTATGAAGCAATGGGTATCAGTCTGCTGTAGCAGCTCCTATATGTTCTCCGCTGTCCCTGTTTTCAGTGCTGTAGCTCTTTCACACCTGAATCAGCCAATGGCTACATCCTTAATGAAAAAAAAGGTGTTGCCTCACAAAGAACAAGATGTTTTATGGCAGTTGTTCATCTTTTGTTCTGATAATTGAATAGAGAGCTCCATGTCCATTCAATCACTGAAACTGTTCCAAGTGCAAGTCACCAAGGACTGTCAAAGCAGATAATTGATGGCACTATTTTTGGAACCATCAAACCTGAAATATTGCCCTTACTCCTTTAACACAGCTTACATTGCAAGGCGGGCCACAAATAGTCAGAGGAGGTAGAGGGTGCAAGATGGATGTTAGGATAATGAAAGGTTTTTGGGGTCAGCTTTGTTGCTTGCTTTGTCTTTCAAGTACTGTTTCTTGCAAACCAGAGAAATATTTATAAATACAGTAAAAAAATTATCATTTTTTTAAAGATAGTTTTGGTAATTTTACCAATATTAGATTGATCATCGTTTATTGTCAAAATATTGCTTCTGAAATTCTCTCCCTACCAGAGAATGATCATAATAGGCAAGTTTAATAATTTTTCAGACAATGTTGTTTTTGATGTTCACAGTACCAACACATCGGTGCAAATATCATACTTAACGAGTTTGTTCTCTCTTTTTTTTCCAGGCCATGGAACTAAAGGAGTTTTCGAGCTGCTGGCAGGCTGGAGGAGAACAAGGGAAAACCTCCCCTTCAAGGAGCGTGTGGCGGATGCGTTTGCTGATGTGATGGTGTGCTATACCATGACCAGTTCACTCTACATCATTACGTTTGGCATGGGAGCTAGCCCTTTTACCAACATCGAGTCTGTGAAAATTTTCTGCCAGAGCATGTGTGTTGCTATCTTGGTCAACTACTTCTATGTTTTCTCTTTCTATGGCTCATGCCTGGTGTTTGCCGGACAGCTGGAGCAGAACCGCTACCATAGTGTTTTCTGTTGTAAAATCCCCTCAGTTGAGTACTTGGACCGCCAGCCCACATGGTTCAAAACCATGATGAGTGATGGCCATGACTTGTCCACGCACCACGACAGCGTCCCTTACCAGAATCACTTCATTCAGCACTTCCTGCGTGAACACTACACTGAATGGATTACCAACACTTATGTCAAACCGTTTGTGGTCATTCTCTATCTCATCTACGCCTCTTTCTCATTCATGGGATGTTTACAAATTAGTGATGGATCAAATATCGTGAACCTGCTGGCAAGTAACTCTCCGAGTGTTTCCTACGCTCTGACCCAGCAAAAATACTTTAGCAACTACAGTCCCGTGATTGGGTTTTACATTTATGAGCCCATTGAGTACTGGAACTCCACGGTGCAGGAGCACCTGAAGACTCTAAGTCATGGCTTCAACAAGATCTCCTGGATGGACAACTTTTTCCACTACCTGCGGGTGGTGAATGTAAGTGCATCAACAAAGAGCGACTTCATTACCATCCTCAAAGGCTCCTTCCTGCGCAGCCCAGAGTACCAGCACTTCACTGAGGACATCATATTCTCCAAGGACCGTGAAACTGGTGAGTATGACATTATTGCCTCACGGATGTACTTGGTGGCACGGACGACAGAGAAGAAGCGCGAAGAGGTGGTGGAGCTTCTGGAAAAGCTGCGTCCGTTGATGCTGATCAACAGCATCAAGTTCATTGCCTTCAATCCCACGTTTGTGTTCATGGACCGTTACAGCTCCTCTGTCATCTCGCCCATCCTGACCTCAGGATTCAGCGTACTCACAATCCTCATCCTTACTTTCTTCCTGGTCATCAATCCCTTGGGTAACTTTTGGCTCATCCTTACTGTCACATCTGTGGAGCTTGGCGTCCTGGGTTTAATGACCCTCTGGAATGTTGGCATGGACAGCATCTCAATTCTGTGCCTTATTTATACCCTCAATTTCGCCATGGATCACTGTGCACCACACCTGTACACTTTTGTGCTGGCCACCGAGCACACTAGGACGCAGTGCATCAAGTTGGCACTGGAGGAGCACGGGGCTGCCATCCTGCAGAACACTTCCTGCTTTGTGATCGGGATCATGCCCCTGGTGTTTGTGCCTTCCAATCTGACCTATACACTGTTCAAGTGCTCCCTCCTCACCGCGGGCTGCACCGTGCTGCACTGCTTCGTCATCCTGCCCGTCTTTCTGACCTTCTTCCCACCATCCAAAAAGAGACATAAGAAAAAGAAACGGGCGAAGCGCAAAGAACGGGAGAGGGAGAGGGAGCGGGAAAGGGAGAGGGAAAGAGAAAGGGAGGAGATAGAGTGCATCGAAGTCAGGGAGAATCCTGATCATGTGACAAACGTCTGAGTAGTGTGTAATTTTAGCAATGAATATCAGTGGGTATCCGTCAATCACTGGTGGATTAGAGGTGATCTCCAACGATGTGGCACCTCTTGTTGTGCATGGGAGTATGTGAGATGTCCCCTAAGGAGTGGGCACTGGTCACTCCCAACCAATAGCAGCTAAGCTGGCTAGAGTAGAGCGCAGCCCCACTGGTCGGTCATTCAGTCCTTCAGTCTGGACAGTGTATCTCATTTGCACAAACTGCAACATGCTCATGGTTCTTAAGCTCTTTCCCAACTATTTGGTATATAAAAAACAAGTTAGTTACCAGAACTTATGCTTGCTAATCTGTTAGTAAATTCTAAAGATACAATATGTTAGTCCACTTCAATATTAGCAATTCTGTGTTCATCTCCTGCAGCCCTTATCTCAAAAGAAGCGAGAGAGAGGAGCATAGCAGTCTTTTAAGCCAAGGACACTGACAAGTTGGTGAAAACTGTGCAGGAGGTAAAAACCATGCACGCACCTTACTCGACACACCTTGATATCAGCATAAAGAAATAAAAATCAAATTCTGTGGAAAAAGAGAATCTTTTGAGAGAAAGCACACCGCATGCTTTTCTGTAACATTAGAAATAGCTGAATAGCTGAACTGGGCAGATGGCATACACTGTGTCCATTATGAAGAATTATCTTGCACATTGCATCATGTGAATTGAACTGTCTAGGTTTACAGTAGCAGGAAGCAAATATATCTGCTTTATTCCAGAGTTCATAAAGTATCAGGTCTTAAGCAATGGCAAAACAGACTGCAGTGGGCTGCAGCATATGAAGAGGAAGTGATAAGTGACTGTAATGCAGCAGTATTTAAAAAAGGCAGTAAGCCTGAGTACGACTTAAGTAAATCCTGAACTGGCTTTGCACCAGACCAGTGAAACCAAAAGTGAAGAGTGTCCCCAAGGCTTGAAATGAACTTTCTAGCAGGTTAATTACAATGGAAAGTTTCTGTGAGAGAATGAATGTCTCTATGATTCACGTATAAAAGCTTACTGGCATGACACTGGTAATTGGAAGTTCTGAATGTGACTCAAAACTAGCAGTGGTGCCAAATAGTGTACAGATTTTTTTGTTGGACAGATTTCTACAAAAAACAAAAAAAGCCTCAGTATGTTTGAACTTTCACATAAATCAACCATGAATCATGAATTAATCAAGCTAATTTAGTGATTGCTATTTAATGTTGTTCAGGTTTGTGAAGCAGGTCATGAAGCAGGCTTTGAATTAAACTGTGAGCCCCTTTTTGTAAAGTATAGTCTTTGAATAGTGTTTGAAACTGATGGAGAGCTAAAGTCAAACCAGACTTCAGTTTCTGGGTTTTGTTTCAAAAATAAGAAAACCTAACACAAAATCACTTCAACATTAGTATTTAACCTCTCAACATTATCCTGACAGCAGAGAGACAAAGTTAGCAACTAACTGGTTAACAGTGAAGACACAAAATAGCCAGATAGGTCCCTTGTGAGTCAATGGAGATCAAAACAGAGCTGAAAGTAAAAAAAATGGACTAACATCTGTCAGGTTATCAGAAACACACTGCAAAATAAACGCTAATTTTGCTCTGTATCTGCTGGATGTGCACATAGCTAATTGCTAGGCTACACATTTGCATTGATGTGTTTTCACAATGTTCTGCTGACTACAAGAGACCAAAATTAGTAACTGCTGCATAATAACACCACTTACCCCATTTCTAAGGTCATCTAAGGCTTGACGGACTTGATATATTAGATACTAGAAAAGGCAAAAACTGTTACATTGAGGCAAAATATGTACATTGCCATGCTAGAAACTAATAGTTTTAAGATGTTTTAAATGAACCAAATTCATTGCTTAACTTTGTTAAAACCACAAAGGGTTTAAATACTAAAGCAAAGACTTGCAAAGGACACTCAAACAGCATTGAGCTTGGATGACAAGTCAAGATTTCGGCTCTGTGTTGGGAACTTTGCAAAAGTTGAAGGTGTCCTTGGGTGGCCACAACTGTCCCCTATAGGCCTGGAGCTGGTTTGTTAGTGACAAGAACTAAGAATATTTTACGCTACTACTTCAAATAACATTCCATCAAAAGTAGAGCTCTAGTACACAAACACCCTCCTGTAGAAGTCCTGAATGGCTTTTGTCTCCCCAGAGGGTAAACAGTATTATCTGCGTGTGCCATGGTCCGATAAGTATCTCTGTTGCAGTCTCAAAACAAACACACTCAAGGTCAGCAGCCCCAACAGATACCAATCTCTCAGTGACCCCTCCTGCGAACATCTTAGCTGGTGGCATGTGATAGAGAGGCCCCATATGTGAGCAGATGTGGCTGATTTCAGACCAGTCAATACCTTCTTAGCGTACTGGCTGGTTCTGAAGGGGCTGTCATTGTAGGGACACTGCTGTCTTTTTCTTTGTGCTGCTATGGAGAATGTGAATTGCCCTCACATATTACAGCTAGCAAGACAGCTGGGATTGGTATTGGAATGTTCATATTAGATGAAATGTCAGTGAGAATTATGTTTTGATATTTGAAAAAGGAGTGTGTGAGGGAAGACAAGGAAGAAATATCATGATATCAAAGCTCACATGATATCAAAAAAGTGAAAAAACCTTATTGTGTGAATAGTATAAGTGAGCAAATTAGAGGCAAAGGTGAAATATAATCATCTTTATCTACCATATTTTACCACAAATAACTTTCTTTCTTTTGTGGAGTTAGAAATGAACTTAAGTGCTGAATTGAATGAATGAAATGAATCCTAAACTTAAGTGCTGAAATGTCAATGATAAAACCCTTAAAAGTTTAATCAAACATTGCCCTAATTAGAAATGATAAGTTTTTGGCAAGCTACTTCCTGCAGCAGCTGCAATGGATGTTACATTATGTAAAAGCCACGTCATGTATGTATAGCAAGAAGGCATGAAATGTTTAAAACATGGGAAAGAAATGCAAATCTTAAATATTTTACTTCCCAAATTGGACTGTGTTTGCATGGCACTGTATTGTATGTATGCATGTATTTAATTTGAAGTCTGCGTATCTTTAATTTTTGCTACGCTGTAGTGACTTATGTTTGTTGTTCAGATGCATATTCTGTAACACCATGTGCTGCAAAAGAACAAAATGAGTCATATCTGTTCCAAAACAAAAGCCAGAGGACATTTCATTTGTAAAATAACTGTACATTACTCTTTTCTATATTTTCTAAGAAAAAAAAATATATACTAAAGACAGATTTTTATGGACAGAATTTTCTTAAAAAAAGAATAAAAAGGGTAAAAAGTTGAACACAGTAGGCCAGTAATAAACAGTGGAATGTTACAAGTATACTAGATCTTTTTCCTTGCACACTACAGTGTCATTGTTTGTTGATGATTCACATTTTTATACGGGAAACTGTGGCTATCATTTTATTTGTTTGTGTGTCTTGACTTCTTCATATTCTCTTTCTTGGCCCCCGAACTTAAGGGCAGACACTACAGGCATAAACAACTTTTTTCATTCACCTGTCAATTTTGAGATTTCAGGCTATTTTGCCCTCTTCTAGGCAGTAAAAAGAAATCATCTAAATTACACTTTGTGTTTTAGTTGAGATTTTTGCTTTGGAAATGGATGCAAATTTAAACACATTTAATTAGATAATACATAACATGCATATTTAAATATACATATTTAGAAAGCTTGTTATAGAAAAAGTATATAATGTAAGTGATCAACTGGGAAAGTTTCAAGGTGAAATCTTTAAGTGAAAAATGTTATCCTTTAGTGTCTTTCCTTAAGAAAATCATATGTTTTAACAGCAGAACAATTTATCAGGCTTGTAATAATCCCTTTAGACAAAACTGAAGGTGAGAAATTTCCAGAATATAGAAGGAATCTCTTGTGTATGTCAAAAATGTATCTGTTACATTTTCCTGTATGGCAGATTAAGTTTCACAGTAAAGACTGTAATATTGTTGAGTTAAGAGTTAACGGATAATATAATATTATCTGTTAACTCGTCTGGAACACCAGTCCTAAATTAATATTTTAGGGAACCAGTCATTGACACAGTAGAGGCTATTTCTGTTACCTAGCCACTTTCAACACTCATCAGCTTTTTTATTGGTAACATCATTTGCAAATTTCATTAGGAAAGAATAGGCGACTTAACTATTCCTATATAGCAACCTAATTAGTCTTCCCAATGGGTTATTGAAACAGCATGTTTTTTTTAGCATTTAAAACATTATTGTGTATTCTGACTTCATTTGACAAAAACTCTGCTTAAATTATGAGCTTTTCATTATTTAAGATTGTTCCAACTGTCAACAAATCCCTTGACCAAAGACCAAAACCAACATTTTAGTAGGTCTCTCAACATTTTCCAACTTACCTACTGTGTCTGTGGTACCAATGGCTATGAGCCCATTTGTTCCCCTCTTTAGCTGGTTTTGGTCTTCTCATGAGATTTCTTTACAGTAAAATTCAGAACATTGCCAGTCTTATTCTTTAAAAACCAGATACCAGACACGGTTTACATGGTTTATGCTCTACAAGCTAAACTCTGTAAGATTTTTTGTCATGTTTTCGTTTCATACATTTTTTTTGTATAATGATGATTTTGTAAATGTGGTTTAGCTTTTATCCATAAACACAGCATTTCTTCTCAAAAAACAGATGATGGTGACCATTTAAAGGTCAAGGATACCTCTTCAAGTTTTGCACATTACCTAATGAAACAAATTAGTTTCACCGGATTAAGTCTATATAGTGTGTGTGTTTTAGCCCTTTTTTTTATCTTATATGGGAATTGATAACTAAGAAGTATTTGATACTGTGACATTACAGCTAAAATAATATGACAGATGGAGTTCAAGTAGAGTGTCAGGTGAAGTTGCCTCATAATCTATTTTTCCTTAGTTTATTAAACTTATGAGGACAATGCATGGTCATCAAACAGAATTAAAATAGAAATAATTGTGATAGAATCATTGGTACTTTGATAGTTAGTGTTGGGGCAAGTAGATGGGTGTACTGTGAGTTTCATGGAGTCCTTTGACCATGCACCAGCACATTATCATTGCAAACAGCCAGGCAACAGCACAATATTTCCACAATGCAGGCAATAAAAATATGCAATCACTACTTCGCTCCTTGAGAAATCTCCATAGCAGATCTATTTCGACCACAGTCTCAGAGGACATATTGCTGTTTTATTGTAACTCATCCATCTTGTATGTCAACTAACTGAGGCACAAAGTCACCAAATTCATAAAACTTCTTATCTATCTATCTATCTATCTATCTATCTATCTATCTATCTATCTATCTATCTATCTATCTATCTATCTATCTATCTAATTTGTTTGCTTTATTATTCATTATTATTAAAGTAACCATTTTAAGTACTAACAGAAGACAATACTTACAGGTTTGCATTGCTGTCAAAAATCAGTCATCTGTTACTCTGTCCTTTACATGCAGCATTGTCTTATTGGTGTTTTTGTATATCTTGCCTGATTTGACTTTTGTGATCTGGACTGCTAAAATAAGGGAATAGCAAGGATAGCAAGCACTAGAATAACTTCACTGTACCTCCAGTAAAAGTAAACTCAGTTGTTCGTTTTCACTATTGTAACCATATATTTGGAGGATTCTGCTCAGTTTGATTTTGCCAAAGTCTGGGCCTTATATACTGTGGCTTAAAAGGGCATACCACTCAGTTTAAGAATGTGCATATGCTATCTAGTCTCTATGGCAAATACAGTCTCTCCCTCAAACCACAATATATCTAGAGTGTTGGAATGCATCTTAGTTAAGAAGAGTAATCAAATGAAGTATGGTGAATGTCATTTTCCATACAGATGCTGCAAAATTTATTTTAATACTTAGATTTTCTAGTTTGTATGAAAAAGATCTAAAAAAACATCTAAAAAAATGTCTATTCCAGGAAAATATGTACAATATTACTTGCTCTGCAGCATTATCAGCAATCACAAATTAAGCGTTTTCCTCTACTTGTTAGTTAGCAAGTGTAAGTCTCTGTTGTCAGTGAGTTTTACTCTTGAACTTAGAATAAGTTATATGCTGGGAGGCTTTTTACCTTGTAGGCTTAAATTATCTTTTTTTTGTTTTGTGCAACAACATCACTTAACATTAGTCTGAAGACAAAAATAAGGCTGGTTTAACTTTAAAGAGCAGTTTTATACACATGAAACCAAATGCAGAATGTAGGTCAGAATAAGATGTGGTCATAGAACATTCTTTAAAATGAGACTACCATGTATCCTGAAATAAAATCGATATTTAAAAAAAAAGTAAAGTATCAAACACACTGCCAGGGGATCAATTGCAACAAATAAAAGCCTCTAAAAGGTCTCTAATAGAAAAAAAAAACTAAAAAAACAAGGGCGAATAAACTGCTGGTAGCTGCCATATTAACTGCATGCTAACAAAGCAAAACGTTTATTTCCCATTGCCGCTGACAGAACAGTCTGTATCAAGATGGCTAATGTTAGCAGAGAGGAACTGTTGGAGACATCCAGCCTCAGGTCAGGGATCTGTTGTGCACCACAACTGGTGAAAAGGAGTCATGAGAACTAGTATCTCCTTTTTAAAGTTGTTTGTTAGCTTGTAACAGGTAATGGCACACAGAGATAGCAGTTTTGCCAATACACACTCTCACACTTTCTCAACAAGAGTTAAGTTCTTAATGGCAGCATAAGGCGATAGAGTACATGGGTCAAATTTGGATTAAATTAAATGTCTGATTATATTATCAAAAATAAGGGGTTAAAAAGAAAAGCCTGCCTCCGAAATCGGCCTTTTTAACAGTTTGTTACCATTTTTTACATAAATAAAGGTCTCAGTCACTAATTAAGGACATAGAGTAGGTTTATTGAACTTCATGCCAACAAGTGACTGGCCAGAATGATAGCCGAATAAAGGAAGGTTGGATTAACACAGGACAATGACACAGAACTGTGCTCTGTTTTTATTTATTCATAATAACATTCAATTAATATTAATAATAATCAAATTAATGAAAATTAAATTTTTATTCATTGGAGGAGAATGTTATTTTGCATAATCTGAGGTATTGTATAGATTGCCAGCATTAGCGAACACTTCCTTCCGGAACCTTCTAGTGATACACGGGTGTTGCTGTATTACCTTGTATTTAACTCTAGGTTAAAATCTATTTTTTCTCCCATCAAAATATTCATAGTTATTATGTTATTAATTTTATGAAAAGGGGAACCCTTTAAGTTTACAGCTCTCTAGATGTTCTGTTGAATTATTGCAAAAGTAACCAAGAACAGATGACTAATGACTTGTCCTGATGGTTTAATGGCTGTTGCCATTTTATTCTGACATCAGTCTTTGAGGGTTGTCAAGAAAATACTAGTAAATATTGTGCCAGAGGCCAAATTAAGTAAAACTTTTCTACAGTTCACTATATCTGCAATACATCTAAAAGTTTTAATAGTATGACTCAGAATCATTGCATGGCTCTATTAAGCTTCTTAAATGTCACATTAACCTCAGTTCTGGTTGTGAGGTGGTCATAATCAGGTAAACCTGAGAGTGGTGGTGTCTTAAACTGGGTGGTATTCCTCTTCAAAGTGTTGAAAGTGCTGGGTAGCTTCATAAGTCTGTACTCTTCATATAACAGGTGGCATTGCCTTACATATGTTTTCCAGTATTTCATTACAGATGTTAATATCTTGAAGGTGCAGTATTTTTCTTACATTGTGACTGAGATATCAGTGTGAAGTATGTCTTTCGAACCAGGTGCAGTAAAGATTCACTGTGATGAGATGACAGTTTTGTCTGATGTTGTTGGTTATTTGTTGTTTTATAGATGAATGCAGTTGTACTGAGTTGAAGGGTTACTAGTCATTTGATATTGTTACAGTGCTGTGGAATTTAGGCTTTTCAACACTTCATTTTTAATGCCTTTCTCCTATTTAGCTTAAAACAATCACTCATATTTACAGGGAGTTGCACTTGTGTTGTTGCCATAAAACAGAGAGAGTAGCATTCGTTTTTGTCCCCAGAAATGATGGTTCATATATTGAGATTTTGCTTGAGAATGAATTGTAATTCCCTTCTCACCTTGTCTAGTCTTTGTTAATGTTCTCTATGTCAACTAAATACTTATGTCACTCAGTTTTTTAGGCCAATGTACAGCTCTGCATGATGTACTGTTCACAAACACATGTTCACATACGATGCCAAGGTTTACTCTTCAAAGAAGAACAAGAAAATACCAGCTGGGTCTTGGTGTTGTTTTTTTTTATTCTGGTTGCCTACTTAGGTGTTGGCAGAGCTTGAACTCTGTTTTGCTAATCTATGTCTCTTACCAAGCAGCAGGAAGATTTAACCTCATTTGACTGATGTGTCAGAGAAAATACAGAGGGGAAAAAGAGTGAGAGTAAATGTAAGGCAAGGATGACAGAAGTGTTAGAGGGAGAAAGAGATAAAGAAAAAGGTTGCTGGCAAAACAGGAGGTAAGCCCTCATTTGAATTTGAGAAGATTCCAGCAGCAGGGATGATGGGAAGATTTCCGGTGTAGGGAGATGTCTTTTGAATGGGGGGTTGACTGTGGCACTGTGAGAAATGTTCATGTTGAGTCCTTTGCTGGTCTAATAAGTCTTACCGGCTTATTTTCCCTCCAGCTGTCTGTTGTGACAAATGCAAATTTGCTTGTTTCATGGCAAAGCGACTCTGTCTTAAAAATATCAGATTTCTCCACTTCTGTCAAGACAATGTCACTCTTGGTTTTTATTTATTCTTTGTTTATATCAGAAACTGTGGTATTTTACAGAAACAATTTAAAGTAGTACTCTAGCATGTTGGTATTGCATTTTACATAAATTGTGGGACTTATGAGACAAAAAAAAAGGGTCAAAATTAATGAAGCAGAGACTAAGACCTGCCATGAGGGGCTGAAATGACTCACTAGATGGCCCAGGGCAAAAAAGGGTTGTGAGGCCCATTTAAATTAACATGTTAACCGACTGAATTTGCAAGATCACCAAATCTCACAAAGCCATCTTTCTAGGCTTTACGATATGCTCTTGTGACTGAACTACAGTGGGTCAGACCACTTAGCATTCTGTGATGAACTACTGGCAGCTAAGGGTGTGGACAACAGTTGCAGCTCCTTAAATGTTAGCACTGATGCTGCTATGGCATTAATTGTTTCAAAATTGGAGAACATCTATTTAGAAATTAGATTTAAGAATGGCACTGAGGCTTTTCTAAATGAAAAAGATGTCTTTACTGAATAGCAATAAGTTTGTTTTCTCAACTGGCTCCACAGGTAGCACTGTCCTACTATGTCCTCTGGTTCATTGATCTGATTAGTTTAGCTTAGCCCATGAGGGAGTGAAAGACATATGTTTGGTCTAATCACCTGCTAAGAACTTGTAAAAGGTGCCTGCCATTTTCCAAACAGTTTCTTATGACTATTTCCCAATTGGTACTGTGAAACATAACATCTGTCGATCAAGTTACTATTTGGCCCCCTAAAATCCAGCCTTTCCCTCAGAAACCAACTAGTATCACTAGCTTGAAAATCAACACGCTAATGGTTTGCTTTAAACCACTCACTTTTTGAGAATTTCCTAAATACTAATTAACATGAGAAACTCACCATATACTCTGATATCAGGTAAAATACTGAGGCTCTGAAAACAAAATTTATTTCTTCATGCAATATTGTCATCCATGATCTTTCAACAGAGTCTTCAGAATTCTGCAACAGTGATGACAGTTGTGGGGGTGTTTGCTTATGTTGCAAGACTGCTGTCAGTCAAATCTATATTTGTACTCCCACATCATTCTTATAAAACACATTAGATGAGTTTGTGAGTGTAAAATTATTTCTAAATATAAACTAACAAGAATTTAAAGATACAGGGACCCCATAGGGTTCGCTAAGAGTGGCTTCATGGACTTTATCATTGCAGGTATTAATTTTGGTTCAGTGCCAGTATAGGTCATGCTCAAAAACATTCTGGACATTACAACTTCTATAATGCAGGCTGTTGGCATTTTTTACTCAACCTGAAATGCCTGGATTCCCATGTTTTTTAAACTCTCTGCTGCCAGTAAAATAGTAAGAGCTGTAATATCAAAGCCTAAGCAGAGGAAACCCAGATAATGTGTGTGTGTGTGTCTCTCTCTCTCTATATATATATATATATATATATATAGAGAGAGAGAGACACACACACACACATTATCTGGGTTTCCTCTGCTTAGGCTTTGATATTACAGCTCTTACTATTTTACTGGCAGCAGAGAGTTTAAAAAACATGGGAATCCAGGCATTTCAGGTTGAGTAAAAAATGCCAACAGCCTGCATTATAGAAGTTGTAATGTCCAGAATGTTTTTGAGCATGACCTATACTGGCACTGAACCAAAATTAATACCTGCAATGATAAAGTCCATGAAGCCACTCTTAGCGAACCCTATGGGGTCCCTGTATCTTTAAATTCTTGTTAGTTTATATTTAGAAATAATTTTACACTCACAAACTCATCTAATGTGTTTTATAAGAATGATGTGGGAGTACAAATATAGATTTGACTGACAGCAGTCTTGCAACATAAGCAAACACCCCCACAACTGTCATCACTGTTGCAGAATTCTGAAGACTCTGTTGAAAGATCATGGATGACAATATTGCATGAAGAAATAAATTTTGTTTTCAGAGCCTCAGTATTTTACCTGATATCAGAGTATATGGTGAGTTTCTCATGTTAATTAGTATTTAGGAAATTCTCAAAAAGTGAGTGGTTTAAAGCAAACCATTAGCGTGTTGATTTTCAAGCTAGTGATACTAGTTGGTTTCTGAGGGAAAGGCTGGATTTTAGGGGGCCAAATAGTAACTTGATCGACAGATGTTATGTTTCACAGTACCAATTGGGAAATAGTCATAAGAAACTGTTTGGAAAATGGCAGGCACCTTTTACAAGTTCTTAGCAGGTGATTAGACCAAACATATGTCTTTCACTCCCTCATGGGCTAAGCTAAACTAATCAGATCAATGAACCAGAGGACATAGTAGGACAGTGCTACCTGTGGAGCCAGTTGAGAAAACAAACTTATTGCTATTCAGTAAAGACATCTTTTTCATTTAGAAAAGCCTCAGTGCCATTCTTAAATCTAATTTCTAAATAGATGTTCTCCAATTTTGAAACAATTAATGCCATAGCAGCATCAGTGCTAACATTTAAGGAGCTGCAACTGTTGTCCACACCCTTAGCTGCCAGTAGTTCATCACAGAATGCTAAGTGGTCTGACCCACTGTAGTTCAGTCACAAGAGCATATCGTAAAGCCTAGAAAGATGGCTTTGTGAGATTTGGTGATCTTGCAAATTCAGTCGGTTAACATGTTAATTTAAATGGGCCTCACAACCCTTTTTTGCCCTGGGCCATCTAGTGAGTCATTTCAGCCCCTCATGGCAGGTCTTAGTCTCTGCTTCATTAATTTTGACCCTTTTTTTTTGTCTCATAAGTCCCACAATTTATGTAAAATGCAATACCAACATGCTAGAGTACTACTTTAAATTGTTTCTGTAAAATACCACAGTTTCTGATATAAACAAAGAATAAATAAAAACCAAGAGTGACATTGTCTTGACAGAAGTGGAGAAATCTGATATTTTTAAGACAGAGTCGCTTTGCCATGAAACAAGCAAATTTGCATTTGTCACAACAGACAGCTGGAGGGAAAATAAGCCGGTAAGACTTATTAGACCAGCAAAGGACTCAACATGAACATTTCTCACAGTGCCACAGTCAACCCCCCATTCAAAAGACATCTCCCTACACCGGAAATCTTCCCATCATCCCTGCTGCTGGAATCTTCTCAAATTCAAATGAGGGCTTACCTCCTGTTTTGCCAGCAACCTTTTTCTTTATCTCTTTCTCCCTCTAACACTTCTGTCATCCTTGCCTTACATTTACTCTCACTCTTTTTCCCCTCTGTATTTTCTCTGACACATCAGTCAAATGAGGTTAAATCTTCCTGCTGCTTGGTAAGAGACATAGATTAGCAAAACAGAGTTCAAGCTCTGCCAACACCTAAGTAGGCAACCAGAATAAAAAAAAACAACACCAAGACCCAGCTGGTATTTTCTTGTTCTTCTTTGAAGAGTAAACCTTGGCATCGTATGTGAACATGTGTTTGTGAACAGTACATCATGCAGAGCTGTACATTGGCCTAAAAAACTGAGTGACATAAGTATTTAGTTGACATAGAGAACATTAACAAAGACTAGACAAGGTGAGAAGGGAATTACAATTCATTCTCAAGCAAAATCTCAATATATGAACCATCATTTCTGGGGACAAAAACGAATGCTACTCTCTCTGTTTTATGGCAACAACACAAGTGCAACTCCCTGTAAATATGAGTGATTGTTTTAAGCTAAATAGGAGAAAGGCATTAAAAATGAAGTGTTGAAAAGCCTAAATTCCACAGCACTGTAACAATATCAAATGACTAGTAACCCTTCAACTCAGTACAACTGCATTCATCTATAAAACAACAAATAACCAACAACATCAGACAAAACTGTCATCTCATCACAGTGAATCTTTACTGCACCTGGTTCGAAAGACATACTTCACACTGATATCTCAGTCACAATGTAAGAAAAATACTGCACCTTCAAGATATTAACATCTGTAATGAAATACTGGAAAACATATGTAAGGCAATGCCACCTGTTATATGAAGAGTACAGACTTATGAAGCTACCCAGCACTTTCAACACTTTGAAGAGGAATACCACCCAGTTTAAGACACCACCACTCTCAGGTTTACCTGATTATGACCACCTCACAACCAGAACTGAGGTTAATGTGACATTTAAGAAGCTTAATAGAGCCATGCAATGATTCTGAGTCATACTATTAAAACTTTTAGATGTATTGCAGATATAGTGAACTGTAGAAAAGTTTTACTTAATTTGGCCTCTGGCACAATATTTACTAGTATTTTCTTGACAACCCTCAAAGACTGATGTCAGAATAAAATGGCAACAGCCATTAAACCATCAGGACAAGTCATTAGTCATCTGTTCTTGGTTACTTTTGCAATAATTCAACAGAACATCTAGAGAGCTGTAAACTTAAAGGGTTCCCCTTTTCATAAAATTAATAACATAATAACTATGAATATTTTGATGGGAGAAAAAATAGATTTTAACCTAGAGTTAAATACAAGGTAATACAGCAACACCCGTGTATCACTAGAAGGTTCCGGAAGGAAGTGTTCGCTAATGCTGGCAATCTATACAATACCTCAGATTATGCAAAATAACATTCTCCTCCAATGAATAAAAATTTAATTTTCATTAATTTGATTATTATTAATATTAATTGAATGTTATTATGAATAAATAAAAACAGAGCACAGTTCTGTGTCATTGTCCTGTGTTAATCCAACCTTCCTTTATTCGGCTATCATTCTGGCCAGTCACTTGTTGGCATGAAGTTCAATAAACCTACTCTATGTCCTTAATTAGTGACTGAGACCTTTATTTATGTAAAAAATGGTAACAAACTGTTAAAAAGGCCGATTTCGGAGGCAGGCTTTTCTTTTTAACCCCTTATTTTTGATAATATAATCAGACATTTAATTTAATCCAAATTTGACCCATGTACTCTATCGCCTTATGCTGCCATTAAGAACTTAACTCTTGTTGAGAAAGTGTGAGAGTGTGTATTGGCAAAACTGCTATCTCTGTGTGCCATTACCTGTTACAAGCTAACAAACAACTTTAAAAAGGAGATACTAGTTCTCATGACTCCTTTTCACCAGTTGTGGTGCACAACAGATCCCTGACCTGAGGCTGGATGTCTCCAACAGTTCCTCTCTGCTAACATTAGCCATCTTGATACAGACTGTTCTGTCAGCGGCAATGGGAAATAAACGTTTTGCTTTGTTAGCATGCAGTTAATATGGCAGCTACCAGCAGTTTATTCGCCCTTGTTTTTTTAGTTTTTTTTTTCTATTAGAGACCTTTTAGAGGCTTTTATTTGTTGCAATTGATCCCCTGGCAGTGTGTTTGATACTTTACTTTTTTTTTAAATATCGATTTTATTTCAGGATACATGGTAGTCTCATTTTAAAGAATGTTCTATGACCACATCTTATTCTGACCTACATTCTGCATTTGGTTTCATGTGTATAAAACTGCTCTTTAAAGTTAAACCAGCCTTATTTTTGTCTTCAGACTAATGTTAAGTGATGTTGTTGCACAAAACAAAAAAAAGATAATTTAAGCCTACAAGGTAAAAAGCCTCCCAGCATATAACTTATTCTAAGTTCAAGAGTAAAACTCACTGACAACAGAGACTTACACTTGCTAACTAACAAGTAGAGGAAAACGCTTAATTTGTGATTGCTGATAATGCTGCAGAGCAAGTAATATTGTACATATTTTCCTGGAATAGACATTTTTTTAGATGTTTTTTTAGATCTTTTTCATACAAACTAGAAAATCTAAGTATTAAAATAAATTTTGCAGCATCTGTATGGAAAATGACATTCACCATACTTCATTTGATTACTCTTCTTAACTAAGATGCATTCCAACACTCTAGATATATTGTGGTTTGAGGGAGAGACTGTATTTGCCATAGAGACTAGATAGCATATGCACATTCTTAAACTGAGTGGTATGCCCTTTTAAGCCACAGTATATAAGGCCCAGACTTTGGCAAAATCAAACTGAGCAGAATCCTCCAAATATATGGTTACAATAGTGAAAACGAACAACTGAGTTTACTTTTACTGGAGGTACAGTGAAGTTATTCTAGTGCTTGCTATCCTTGCTATTCCCTTATTTTAGCAGTCCAGATCACAAAAGTCAAATCAGGCAAGATATACAAAAACACCAATAAGACAATGCTGCATGTAAAGGACAGAGTAACAGATGACTGATTTTTGACAGCAATGCAAACCTGTAAGTATTGTCTTCTGTTAGTACTTAAAATGGTTACTTTAATAATAATGAATAATAAAGCAAACAAATTAGATAGATAGATAGATAGATAGATAGATAGATAGATAGATAGATAGATAGATAGATAGATAGATAGATAGATAGATAAGAAGTTTTATGAATTTGGTGACTTTGTGCCTCAGTTAGTTGACATACAAGATGGATGAGTTACAATAAAACAGCAATATGTCCTCTGAGACTGTGGTCGAAATAGATCTGCTATGGAGATTTCTCAAGGAGCGAAGTAGTGATTGCATATTTTTATTGCCTGCATTGTGGAAATATTGTGCTGTTGCCTGGCTGTTTGCAATGATAATGTGCTGGTGCATGGTCAAAGGACTCCATGAAACTCACAGTACACCCATCTACTTGCCCCAACACTAACTATCAAAGTACCAATGATTCTATCACAATTATTTCTATTTTAATTCTGTTTGATGACCATGCATTGTCCTCATAAGTTTAATAAACTAAGGAAAAATAGATTATGAGGCAACTTCACCTGACACTCTACTTGAACTCCATCTGTCATATTATTTTAGCTGTAATGTCACAGTATCAAATACTTCTTAGTTATCAATTCCCATATAAGATAAAAAAAAGGGCTAAAACACACACACTATATAGACTTAATCCGGTGAAACTAATTTGTTTCATTAGGTAATGTGCAAAACTTGAAGAGGTATCCTTGACCTTTAAATGGTCACCATCATCTGTTTTTTGAGAAGAAATGCTGTGTTTATGGATAAAAGCTAAACCACATTTACAAAATCATCATTATACAAAAAAAATGTATGAAACGAAAACATGACAAAAAATCTTACAGAGTTTAGCTTGTAGAGCATAAACCATGTAAACCGTGTCTGGTATCTGGTTTTTAAAGAATAAGACTGGCAATGTTCTGAATTTTACTGTAAAGAAATCTCATGAGAAGACCAAAACCAGCTAAAGAGGGGAACAAATGGGCTCATAGCCATTGGTACCACAGACACAGTAGGTAAGTTGGAAAATGTTGAGAGACCTACTAAAATGTTGGTTTTGGTCTTTGGTCAAGGGATTTGTTGACAGTTGGAACAATCTTAAATAATGAAAAGCTCATAATTTAAGCAGAGTTTTTGTCAAATGAAGTCAGAATACACAATAATGTTTTAAATGCTAAAAAAAACATGCTGTTTCAATAACCCATTGGGAAGACTAATTAGGTTGCTATATAGGAATAGTTAAGTCGCCTATTCTTTCCTAATGAAATTTGCAAATGATGTTACCAATAAAAAAGCTGATGAGTGTTGAAAGTGGCTAGGTAACAGAAATAGCCTCTACTGTGTCAATGACTGGTTCCCTAAAATATTAATTTAGGACTGGTGTTCCAGACGAGTTAACAGATAATATTATATTATCCGTTAACTCTTAACTCAACAATATTACAGTCTTTACTGTGAAACTTAATCTGCCATACAGGAAAATGTAACAGATACATTTTTGACATACACAAGAGATTCCTTCTATATTCTGGAAATTTCTCACCTTCAGTTTTGTCTAAAGGGATTATTACAAGCCTGATAAATTGTTCTGCTGTTAAAACATATGATTTTCTTAAGGAAAGACACTAAAGGATAACATTTTTCACTTAAAGATTTCACCTTGAAACTTTCCCAGTTGATCACTTACATTATATACTTTTTCTATAACAAGCTTTCTAAATATGTATATTTAAATATGCATGTTATGTATTATCTAATTAAATGTGTTTAAATTTGCATCCATTTCCAAAGCAAAAATCTCAACTAAAACACAAAGTGTAATTTAGATGATTTCTTTTTACTGCCTAGAAGAGGGCAAAATAGCCTGAAATCTCAAAATTGACAGGTGAATGAAAAAAGTTGTTTATGCCTGTAGTGTCTGCCCTTAAGTTCGGGGGCCAAGAAAGAGAATATGAAGAAGTCAAGACACACAAACAAATAAAATGATAGCCACAGTTTCCCGTATAAAAATGTGAATCATCAACAAACAATGACACTGTAGTGTGCAAGGAAAAAGATCTAGTATACTTGTAACATTCCACTGTTTATTACTGGCCTACTGTGTTCAACTTTTTACCCTTTTTATTCTTTTTTTAAGAAAATTCTGTCCATAAAAATCTGTCTTTAGTATATATTTTTTTTTCTTAGAAAATATAGAAAAGAGTAATGTACAGTTATTTTACAAATGAAATGTCCTCTGGCTTTTGTTTTGGAACAGATATGACTCATTTTGTTCTTTTGCAGCACATGGTGTTACAGAATATGCATCTGAACAACAAACATAAGTCACTACAGCGTAGCAAAAATTAAAGATACGCAGACTTCAAATTAAATACATGCATACATACAATACAGTGCCATGCAAACACAGTCCAATTTGGGAAGTAAAATATTTAAGATTTGCATTTCTTTCCCATGTTTTAAACATTTCATGCCTTCTTGCTATACATACATGACGTGGCTTTTACATAATGTAACATCCATTGCAGCTGCTGCAGGAAGTAGCTTGCCAAAAACTTATCATTTCTAATTAGGGCAATGTTTGATTAAACTTTTAAGGGTTTTATCATTGACATTTCAGCACTTAAGTTTAGGATTCATTTCATTCATTCAATTCAGCACTTAAGTTCATTTCTAACTCCACAAAAGAAAGAAAGTTATTTGTGGTAAAATATGGTAGATAAAGATGATTATATTTCACCTTTGCCTCTAATTTGCTCACTTATACTATTCACACAATAAGGTTTTTTCACTTTTTTGATATCATGTGAGCTTTGATATCATGATATTTCTTCCTTGTCTTCCCTCACACACTCCTTTTTCAAATATCAAAACATAATTCTCACTGACATTTCATCTAATATGAACATTCCAATACCAATCCCAGCTGTCTTGCTAGCTGTAATATGTGAGGGCAATTCACATTCTCCATAGCAGCACAAAGAAAAAGACAGCAGTGTCCCTACAATGACAGCCCCTTCAGAACCAGCCAGTACGCTAAGAAGGTATTGACTGGTCTGAAATCAGCCACATCTGCTCACATATGGGGCCTCTCTATCACATGCCACCAGCTAAGATGTTCGCAGGAGGGGTCACTGAGAGATTGGTATCTGTTGGGGCTGCTGACCTTGAGTGTGTTTGTTTTGAGACTGCAACAGAGATACTTATCGGACCATGGCACACGCAGATAATACTGTTTACCCTCTGGGGAGACAAAAGCCATTCAGGACTTCTACAGGAGGGTGTTTGTGTACTAGAGCTCTACTTTTGATGGAATGTTATTTGAAGTAGTAGCGTAAAATATTCTTAGTTCTTGTCACTAACAAACCAGCTCCAGGCCTATAGGGGACAGTTGTGGCCACCCAAGGACACCTTCAACTTTTGCAAAGTTCCCAACACAGAGCCGAAATCTTGACTTGTCATCCAAGCTCAATGCTGTTTGAGTGTCCTTTGCAAGTCTTTGCTTTAGTATTTAAACCCTTTGTGGTTTTAACAAAGTTAAGCAATGAATTTGGTTCATTTAAAACATCTTAAAACTATTAGTTTCTAGCATGGCAATGTACATATTTTGCCTCAATGTAACAGTTTTTGCCTTTTCTAGTATCTAATATATCAAGTCCGTCAAGCCTTAGATGACCTTAGAAATGGGGTAAGTGGTGTTATTATGCAGCAGTTACTAATTTTGGTCTCTTGTAGTCAGCAGAACATTGTGAAAACACATCAATGCAAATGTGTAGCCTAGCAATTAGCTATGTGCACATCCAGCAGATACAGAGCAAAATTAGCGTTTATTTTGCAGTGTGTTTCTGATAACCTGACAGATGTTAGTCCATTTTTTTTACTTTCAGCTCTGTTTTGATCTCCATTGACTCACAAGGGACCTATCTGGCTATTTTGTGTCTTCACTGTTAACCAGTTAGTTGCTAACTTTGTCTCTCTGCTGTCAGGATAATGTTGAGAGGTTAAATACTAATGTTGAAGTGATTTTGTGTTAGGTTTTCTTATTTTTGAAACAAAACCCAGAAACTGAAGTCTGGTTTGACTTTAGCTCTCCATCAGTTTCAAACACTATTCAAAGACTATACTTTACAAAAAGGGGCTCACAGTTTAATTCAAAGCCTGCTTCATGACCTGCTTCACAAACCTGAACAACATTAAATAGCAATCACTAAATTAGCTTGATTAATTCATGATTCATGGTTGATTTATGTGAAAGTTCAAACATACTGAGGCTTTTTTTGTTTTTTGTAGAAATCTGTCCAACAAAAAAATCTGTACACTATTTGGCACCACTGCTAGTTTTGAGTCACATTCAGAACTTCCAATTACCAGTGTCATGCCAGTAAGCTTTTATACGTGAATCATAGAGACATTCATTCTCTCACAGAAACTTTCCATTGTAATTAACCTGCTAGAAAGTTCATTTCAAGCCTTGGGGACACTCTTCACTTTTGGTTTCACTGGTCTGGTGCAAAGCCAGTTCAGGATTTACTTAAGTCGTACTCAGGCTTACTGCCTTTTTTAAATACTGCTGCATTACAGTCACTTATCACTTCCTCTTCATATGCTGCAGCCCACTGCAGTCTGTTTTGCCATTGCTTAAGACCTGATACTTTATGAACTCTGGAATAAAGCAGATATATTTGCTTCCTGCTACTGTAAACCTAGACAGTTCAATTCACATGATGCAATGTGCAAGATAATTCTTCATAATGGACACAGTGTATGCCATCTGCCCAGTTCAGCTATTCAGCTATTTCTAATGTTACAGAAAAGCATGCGGTGTGCTTTCTCTCAAAAGATTCTCTTTTTCCACAGAATTTGATTTTTATTTCTTTATGCTGATATCAAGGTGTGTCGAGTAAGGTGCGTGCATGGTTTTTACCTCCTGCACAGTTTTCACCAACTTGTCAGTGTCCTTGGCTTAAAAGACTGCTATGCTCCTCTCTCTCGCTTCTTTTGAGATAAGGGCTGCAGGAGATGAACACAGAATTGCTAATATTGAAGTGGACTAACATATTGTATCTTTAGAATTTACTAACAGATTAGCAAGCATAAGTTCTGGTAACTAACTTGTTTTTTATATACCAAATAGTTGGGAAAGAGCTTAAGAACCATGAGCATGTTGCAGTTTGTGCAAATGAGATACACTGTCCAGACTGAAGGACTGAATGACCGACCAGTGGGGCTGCGCTCTACTCTAGCCAGCTTAGCTGCTATTGGTTGGGAGTGACCAGTGCCCACTCCTTAGGGGACATCTCACATACTCCCATGCACAACAAGAGGTGCCACATCGTTGGAGATCACCTCTAATCCACCAGTGATTGACGGATACCCACTGATATTCATTGCTAAAATTACACACTACTCAGACGTTTGTCACATGATCAGGATTCTCCCTGACTTCGATGCACTCTATCTCCTCCCTTTCTCTTTCCCTCTCCCTTTCCCGCTCCCTCTCCCTCTCCCGTTCTTTGCGCTTCGCCCGTTTCTTTTTCTTATGTCTCTTTTTGGATGGTGGGAAGAAGGTCAGAAAGACGGGCAGGATGACGAAGCAGTGCAGCACGGTGCAGCCCGCGGTGAGGAGGGAGCACTTGAACAGTGTATAGGTCAGATTGGAAGGCACAAACACCAGGGGCATGATCCCGATCACAAAGCAGGAAGTGTTCTGCAGGATGGCAGCCCCGTGCTCCTCCAGTGCCAACTTGATGCACTGCGTCCTAGTGTGCTCGGTGGCCAGCACAAAAGTGTACAGGTGTGGTGCACAGTGATCCATGGCGAAATTGAGGGTATAAATAAGGCACAGAATTGAGATGCTGTCCATGCCAACATTCCAGAGGGTCATTAAACCCAGGACGCCAAGCTCCACAGATGTGACAGTAAGGATGAGCCAAAAGTTACCCAAGGGATTGATGACCAGGAAGAAAGTAAGGATGAGGATTGTGAGTACGCTGAATCCTGAGGTCAGGATGGGCGAGATGACAGAGGAGCTGTAACGGTCCATGAACACAAACGTGGGATTGAAGGCAATGAACTTGATGCTGTTGATCAGCATCAACGGACGCAGCTTTTCCAGAAGCTCCACCACCTCTTCGCGCTTCTTCTCTGTCGTCCGTGCCACCAAGTACATCCGTGAGGCAATAATGTCATACTCACCAGTTTCACGGTCCTTGGAGAATATGATGTCCTCAGTGAAGTGCTGGTACTCTGGGCTGCGCAGGAAGGAGCCTTTGAGGATGGTAATGAAGTCGCTCTTTGTTGATGCACTTACATTCACCACCCGCAGGTAGTGGAAAAAGTTGTCCATCCAGGAGATCTTGTTGAAGCCATGACTTAGAGTCTTCAGGTGCTCCTGCACCGTGGAGTTCCAGTACTCAATGGGCTCATAAATGTAAAACCCAATCACGGGACTGTAGTTGCTAAAGTATTTTTGCTGGGTCAGAGCGTAGGAAACACTCGGAGAGTTACTTGCCAGCAGGTTCACGATATTTGATCCATCACTAATTTGTAAACATCCCATGAATGAGAAAGAGGCGTAGATGAGATAGAGAATGACCACAAACGGTTTGACATAAGTGTTGGTAATCCATTCAGTGTAGTGTTCACGCAGGAAGTGCTGAATGAAGTGATTCTGGTAAGGGACGCTGTCGTGGTGCGTGGACAAGTCATGGCCATCACTCATCATGGTTTTGAACCATGTGGGCTGGCGGTCCAAGTACTCAACTGAGGGGATTTTACAACAGAAAACACTATGGTAGCGGTTCTGCTCCAGCTGTCCGGCAAACACCAGGCATGAGCCATAGAAAGAGAAAACATAGAAGTAGTTGACCAAGATAGCAACACACATGCTCTGGCAGAAAATTTTCACAGACTCGATGTTGGTAAAAGGGCTAGCTCCCATGCCAAACGTAATGATGTAGAGTGAACTGGTCATGGTATAGCACACCATCACATCAGCAAACGCATCCGCCACACGCTCCTTGAAGGGGAGGTTTTCCCTTGTTCTCCTCCAGCCTGCCAGCAGCTCGAAAACTCCTTTAGTTCCATGGCCTGGAAAAAAAAGAGAGAACAAACTCGTTAAGTATGATATTTGCACCGATGTGTTGGTACTGTGAACATCAAAAACAACATTGTCTGAAAAATTATTAAACTTGCCTATTATGATCATTCTCTGGTAGGGAGAGAATTTCAGAAGCAATATTTTGACAATAAACGATGATCAATCTAATATTGGTAAAATTACCAAAACTATCTTTAAAAAAATGATAATTTTTTTACTGTATTTATAAATATTTCTCTGGTTTGCAAGAAACAGTACTTGAAAGACAAAGCAAGCAACAAAGCTGACCCCAAAAACCTTTCATTATCCTAACATCCATCTTGCACCCTCTACCTCCTCTGACTATTTGTGGCCCGCCTTGCAATGTAAGCTGTGTTAAAGGAGTAAGGGCAATATTTCAGGTTTGATGGTTCCAAAAATAGTGCCATCAATTATCTGCTTTGACAGTCCTTGGTGACTTGCACTTGGAACAGTTTCAGTGATTGAATGGACATGGAGCTCTCTATTCAATTATCAGAACAAAAGATGAACAACTGCCATAAAACATCTTGTTCTTTGTGAGGCAACACCTTTTTTTTCATTAAGGATGTAGCCATTGGCTGATTCAGGTGTGAAAGAGCTACAGCACTGAAAACAGGGACAGCGGAGAACATATAGGAGCTGCTACAGCAGACTGATACCCATTGCTTCATACTACCATCCACCATCCACTGAGCCAAAGAGCCAAATACTCACAAACATTTAGGTTTTAATGTTTTATGTTTTAAGATCTGATTCCATGTATACTTTGGATACATTTTCATGTGTTATCAACCATCTGACGTCATAACTAACTGGAAGCAGTAAGTATCTGAGGACATGCCTGGATTCTGAGACTCCATTTACAGCTCCAAAGGACTGCCATGCCAAGAACACTATTCAATAAACATCTGTCAAGGAGGATAAAAAAATGTGCTGATGTTTTGGGTATTTTTACCAGCAATGGCAAGGCTGCTAAACAACAGCAGTATGACAAGACGGATTAAAAAATAAAATTAAAGCATGAATTTGAACAGCCTTGGTTTAAATCCTTTAATAGAGACATGGACTTTTCTTTTCTCTTAATATCTGAGATAGAGTTGTTCATTGTAGGCTCTATCATGCACCAGTAAGCAGCATCCAAATGCGTCTGCAGCAGCAGGCCCATTCATGTGAGTCAAATCTGTGGGATATTCACCAGTCAAAAACATGGACATGAATAACAACATTCAAAGGCAAATGCTCCAGTGCAAATCTCCCACACAGGAACACCCACCTACCCATGTACACTGGAATTTGTTATGAATTTCTGAATGCTAGAATCAAATGAACCTTCCTCTACCATGTAAATATTTCAGTACAAGTGAACACTGGATGTGGCCCATCCACATGTTTCTCTGCCAACATCAGCTTTGAAAAATTTCTTTTAGAAGTAGAGGGTGGACAGTGAAGTGAGAAGGATTGCTACTCCTGACAGCATTATAAATTTTCCCCTTTGTCTACCACACAGTAAAAAAGTGAATTAACTATAAAGGATTAGTCCTATGTAATGAGTCGGCTAGATGCCTCTTCCTGCTTTTAGGTTTATTAGGCTGTGCTGTGAGTCAATTAGTTAGTGTCAGCTGGTGTGGAGAGTGTGAAGAGATAGGGGGAATTCACACCCATGGTTTTTCTTACATTACACCAGGGGCGTCCACATGCTTTTTCCTTCACCAGTTACCAAAGAGGATGTTAAGTAGAGTGTTATTTTGCAGACATGAGGGGAATGCTGGGGACTCATTAAAATGTTCAATTACCGGAAGGTGCACGTGAAGAAAAAGGGACATAGGTAAAAATCAGATTACATCAATTTTACTGACATACATGTTTTAAAATCTTTTTTTGGATTAAGCATTCAGTTACATAACTTTTCATCATATTAGTGAAGTGCTTTAAAAAGTCAGTTCTTTAATCGTCAGTCTAGGGGATTAAGCAAGATAAAAGTAATGCATTACAATACTATATTACTTGCAGCAGAATCAAAGTAATATAATGGCAGGATTTTAATAATATTATTACATTTAGTAAATCAAGCAACACATTACCACCAGAACTTGTGATCAGAAGAAATGTGCACCCTTTAGTGCTTTACAACACATGGTACAAGAGTAAAAACTACTACAATATAAAGAACCATGTTCCGAACAGATGAAAAATAGCATTTTGGAAAATAAAACGGCAAACTTAAACTACTCAGTCCAGCACTGGGCAATACATGCTGGAAAATATCTGCTATCTTCTCCATCTTCTTCAGCAAGTTGTCTCAGTGTAAGAATTTTAAGTGTCTGTGTGTGTGTGTGTGTGTGTCGATGTGTGCGTGGATGTGTGTATGTGTGTGCTCTGTACAGTACATTTGCTATGTCTAGGTTTAAAAATGTCACTAAATAAAGTTGTTCAGCGCTTCTTAATTCAGCATTAACTACAAAAAAATCCCTAAAATAACATACCCTAAGATACAACTGAGATTCAAGCCTGCACAGTGCTGACAGCTACATAGATTTAAATGAGAACCCAAGCAGGAAAATTTCATTAAATAATTCTACTCGGCAAATTTCCTGTCAAAAATAATTCTGAGGTAACATAAAGTTGCCATTAAGACCAGGATATACCAAGACTAAAGTAGCACAACATGTTTTTTATGTGTGTTAATTTTTGAGCTGGAAAAAAGAATCCCTTTAATAGATGTGGCGGTTGCGGTTGTAACTTAGCTTGGTCACAATGTAAATGAAAATAAACTTCTCTCTGAATTAATGCGTCCTGCACCACACAAACTAGTTCATATTTAGAGATAAGTTGTCACTTATTGTTTCCAGCAACTGCTGTGTTTACCTGTTAGCTAAATGGACATAGGAACATAACATGTAATAATTTGCTCTGTGTACCATCATGTTATGTTGTAGGAGAGTTTGGTGGAAACCACCCTCAGGACTTCTCTGCTCACATCAAAGCTTTTATTTTCTTTCAAGGAAACATCTGTGCAGAGTGGTCATGAAATCTTAAGTTAGTGACTAAAATCATTGAACAGCACAGCATTACTTCAATCAACATACAGCGCAACACATTCATATTTTACCATCTTAATTATGTTAGAATGGAAAAAATGAACAAAACTACAATAACGCAGGACTGTAGTGAAGACTGCAGTACCCCTTTAATCAGATTTTATAAAAATTATCAGTTGATACAAAACTTAAAGTTAGTGTCCAAACAACAGTGTTCCCCAATGTGTTACTGGCATAGAGGTTATCTGGTCAGGCCTAGAATACAACTATTTGTCTTGGAAAACAGTATTTGCTTTGTTTTTTATTTATTTATCATCATATGTTTCATTTCATAATTAGTCTCTTTGTGATGCTGTTGTCACACAAAAACACTGACATGTTAAACAGAACTTTTTTTTTTAAGTGTGAATTCCTGTGACAGACATCAGGGTCAGACAGACACTGGAGAAAATGAGGGGATGTATGATTTGGTTATAACTCACAGTTATAAAATGGATCTGATAGTTAAAGCTTGCTGGTTCAACCCAATCCAGGTGTTCAAACTTCTTTAATCTATTCAGAAAATAAAGGAAGAGTCTGGTCTAGTGTGGAAAGCGCAGGAACTTTAATTACCGACAAAGTGAAAAATGCAGGAGGGAGAGGAGCACATGGCTGGCAGTGTGACTGCCGCTCAATGCTAATCAGCTTTAGAGGAAACCGACAGTTCTCTCAATGTCTGAATGTTGATAGATGCAAAACTGAATGCTTAATTCTTCCTTGGGTCTCTCTCACTGTGAGGAAGAAGGAACGGATAATAACAGAAGAATGGGGATGAGGTAACACGGCAGTAGAGGAAGAGAGGGATTGCATTTGTGATCATTACAGCAAGCTGAACCAGTGTCACCGTGATGTCCCCTAAACAACACACACACACACACACACAGAGCAATGTAACTATCCTCTCAGAACTTTATAGCCACGACTTCGAGTCTGCAGGGAAGACCAGACTCTCATTTGCTGTTGCCCTCGCCATCTTCACCCACACAGAAAACACCCCCACTCAAACACACTCTGGAACAAACACACACACAAACAGACAGCGAATGAACAAGTCTGCCTCCTCCTGTTTCCCGCTATATATAAGACTGCAGGTGGTAAAATACACTTTCTGGCAGGTGCGGTGAAGGCCTCCAGCACTGAGCGCCGAGTGCACTGACTGGGGATGGTGTTTAGATAATAACAGCCTGTTAGCAGCAATGTCACCCTGAAAAAACAAGCCAAATGTGTTTTTTAAGCCGTTTCCCGTGTGAAGCTGTCACTGAGGACAACAGTGTCAAGTCCTCTGTAATTTAACTGGAAATTTTGAGGTTTTTGCCTCTTACATTATACTTATAAGACCTAACAATCTAATAAAAAGCTTCTTTAATTTTAACTGAGGACGTAGTCACAAGACGAGGAAGAGACAATTTTTTTTATTTACAAACAACACTAACTCACAATAGAAGATATTAAGGCACTTTTTATACAGAGCGGGTCAAGATTCTACTCTTCCTTTTTGATAGTAAACACTAAACATGGAAATTAAACATGTAAAATCCATAGGAGAACTGTGCATTCATTTTTTTGCATAGCACAGGTGCTACAAAGGTTAAGAGGTTTGTAGAACAGGACACAAAATTCCAAATCTGTTTTTAAGTATGAAGGAAAACCAATTGTAGTTTAAGGCTATTAGAATCTTGTGTTGGTGGAGTTTATTTCCATTACGTTGGCTGTGAAGCTGTATTGATTAAAACAGAAGCACGTCTGTTCTATCAGATGAGCGTGAGGCGAAAGCTTAAAAAATGCAGCTGCAAAGCTCTCAGCTTAGAAAAGCTGTCAGCCTCACCTCTGAAACACATTCAACACCGACACATTTAATGCCTGTTGTATCACCAGTCCTGGATGCAACTAACTGTTGTATCCGTCTTATCTTTTCTTTGTTGGATTTGGGGAGGTTTACTGGAAGTATGTTTGTCAGATTTAATAGCTGGTCTTTCTCAAGGCCTTACCTCATGTAAAAGTGAAATACAGAGCCTAAAAAAACACTGAATGAGCCATGTACCAGTGGCGCATTGGGCAGGAAAAGTTTCAAATTAATTCAGGGGAGTTTCCAGGTCAACCTGTGCCACCTTGTTCCAGGAGCAGCAGAGGAATCCTGCTCTGCCCCGCCCAATGCACCACTGGCACACAGCGAGTAATCCAATCAGCTGTGTAGAATCATCTCATCAATTCATAGGTGTTTCATGGGTGTTTCTCTGGCCAGAAATGCATGAACCAATCGGAGAATCTGCTCTCATTCCCTTTAAAGAGTGGTTCCACCATGCGCCAGTGGCGCAGGTGTATTGCCATCATACACCCAGCATAAACGTAAACAACTGAACTACAAGGATTTATTTATTTATTTATTCATTCATTCATTCATTCGTTTATTCGGCTGGACAGGGACAAGGCTCAATGAACGTATCATGTCAGACAGCTCTCAGCTAATTCTCCCTTAAGTCAAATTGTTTAGAAAGCAAACATTTCCATATTTTGTCCATCTATTTCTACGATATATTTTTCGCCTGCACAGGTCAACCTTCGCCTGCACAGGCAAACGTGCACATGCGCAGGCACGCACGCATGCATGCATGCAGGCACACACACACCTAAAAATTCAATTCATTTTGTGAATACAATACATATGATAATTAATGGTTGACGGACTGTTTTTCTTTCAGCCCTTGTTGATATTGAATTTAAACAAAGAAAGGCGATTCAGCGGTGAGGAGACAGAACTCTTGGCTCAAGGTTCATGTTATAGATAATTATGATTTAATCCTTGTTTTTCTGATCAAATAAATACGCTGACTCAAACACGGTTGCTCCAACTGTCAGCGACCGATCTGTTAAAGATGATCCGACAGTTGTGATCCTGTCCCCCCCATTGAGATTGATTTGGCTTTATGATTACAATTGTGGTATCTTCTGTAGTGATGCTGTATGGATGTTGATGAAGGAATCTCCTTTGACACTGACTTGATTGCGTATAAAGAAGTTTATTACAAAGAAGTACAGCATCGATTAGGCATCCCGGACCGCCTTAGAGAGCATTCAAAGCCAATGTGAATCTCTGACATACACCTCAAACATTTCACTTTTATACATCTCCACAGTACCAGGCATGCAACCCTACATGCATGGAACCCTTCAATTGTCAAGCACTTGTCAAACACTACATGGGAAAGTTGTCTATTCCATGAAAACAGGATAAGTCTACAAAAACAGGATGAAGCTGTAAGGCTTCAACTTCAAGGCCATAATATGTTGCAACACAAGTTAACACACAAAGAAGATGTTTCAAATCAAATAAGGACATAGTAAGAGATACCAATAGAGAAGAAGTGTATAGGGCTATAGCATAATATACCACACAATCATTCCTAATTTGAAATTTAACAGGGGTGTCACATAAATGAAAGGGGGGTGTGCGTCTTGGCCAAATGCGAGATACACACACTCCCATACGCATGCTGTTTACTTCAAAATGTATACATTGTGATCGAAAATGTTTTCAACGAACACTTTACTAACTTTACTAGATATATTTCAGCACACTTAAATATTTTACACTGCTGAGAGGCAAAAACAGAAAAAAAATGTGTGTGATTGTGGAGTAGTGTGTGAGCACATTGGCCAACTTTGCCATATCTTACGGTACAGGCTATTTTACCTCTGTGCCTTGAGTTTAGACCAGGTTCTGCTCTTTAGGCAACCCATCTCCCTGAAAAAATGCATCATCGTCGGGTTGTATTGGCTGGTGACAGGGGGGTGGGGTGCTATTGTCTTACCTGTTTGGCATTGCAAAGTCTTCTGTTTGCTGAATCAACTATGAGTTTTGCAAGGCCTTGTGTCATGTCCTCTTGCCTAAGTACATCAAGCTACCTCATGAGATGACTGCCGGGGCATACAAGTGCCACATGAATTCTGATATAGGTCAAATGGCTGTCAGATTCAAGTCACATACCAAAAAATTGACTCTGTATCTAATTTAGAACAACATATGAGTGTGTGTGTGTGTGTGTGTGTGTGTGTGGGGGG
>JAQMCX010000023.1:3377241-3455847 GCA_029814765.1 Acanthurus leucopareius
TTTCCAGGCTTGAAATAAACAGGAATGTGGTGTTTGCTGAAAATTCTCTTAAGTTTCTCCGAGACACCTGCAATGTAGGGAATCACAACGTTTTTGCGTCTCTCTTCCCTTTCTTGCTCCGTAGACTTTCTCTGTGATTTTATCCTGTTTTGCCCTTGAAAAATAAGAACACAAAAGGTTGCATAAGATAGTTAAAAAAGCTTATATTACACTTTGGTCAAACTGGAGTGCAGAGTTTACCAAGAACACAACAGTATGGACCAAAGATCCTTCACTGTATTACTTTAACCTCCTACACTTTGGGCAAAGTCTTGAGTCAGAACTTCATTTGATCATTTGAGCCTCTGCAATTTTTCCTGTATGATAAACCCTATGATAAAATATTCCCCCTGAAAGTCCAACATCTTAAAGAGATCTGCTTTCAAGGTTCAGACGCAGATTATATTTACTGTTCAGCCTGATTTAAATTCAAATGTGCTGTATGTTATCAGACCATCAATGAGAAAAGGTCATTCAGGTGTGAATCCCTGTCGTTATTCTCCCGACAGATGAGCGCTTTCAGGTAGTTCTGTCAGCCTGACAAATCCATGCGAAACTCAATGTTATGCTGCTCATAAAAGTCCCTGCATTTACATACAAACAGCATGTACAATATCCATACTATGCACCCGTATTGATATTCCTTGTCTGTTGTGTACAGCAGTGCAGATAAATACAAAGAAGGAACTAGTATAGGAACTAGTATAGTAATAATACATAAAAAGGTCAAAATGCAGTAAAGGTGTAGTTTAATATTTAGGATTATTTCAGTTTATAAATTGATAGAATTTAAAACACACTTAAGGGGAGTAAAATACGATGATGAGAGCAGAATTATCCACCAAGTTTCTGTGAAGAGAAATCATGTTTACTGACTCATTAAAAGGTCAGTGGACTCAAATGTCAAATGTGTTAGTGTAGATATGACTTCAGTGTCCCTGCAGAGGGGGTTTCGTTAATTGTAAGAGGTCACTGACCTCTGGCACAGGGGAATAAGTATCTGGACAAACTCTCACCAACATGTATAAGCATGCTTGGCTTAAAGATCCTTTGTGATATTTTTGAGCTGGAAAATAAAGAAACCATACAGGAAAATTAGCTGACCTTCAGGACATTAACTGTTTTCTAATTAACTGGCCTCTTCTTCAATTAAAGGTTGTCCTCATGCTGGAGGATGACCTTTAACACCCTCCGGGGAGTGGACTGTTGCGAATTGCAGGTGCAGAAAACACAAGCAGTGGCACACGGAAAAGGGGGAGCAGAAAGAGGAATGATGAATTGAGCTATTTCTGTGTTCTGGTCGGTTTGTATTTCACAATTTCACTGACAGATATAAGCTAAGGCTGCATTACATTCTGATCTATTGGAGGAGGATATTTTTCCTGTTTCATGATGGATGCATCACCACATATCTGTCAGTCACTGGGTAAATTACTCTTGTTTTTTATACCGGTAATTTAACACATATACCAAATACAGAAATCCAAGATACAATGAAAATGCTTTGTGCACATATGTAGTTCATAAACTTGACTATGTACACATTTTACTGCAGTGCTCAAGGGACATGTTTGGCAAAGGTGATGACAGACAGAATTGCTGCAGCAGGGTACCCCTACTGCTTTTTTAAAGGTTGCTGCTGTGTATTGCAACTTTATTACAATGTAGAAAAAATCTTGCCCTTGTTTAGCAGTTAAATTCTTAACCACACACAATCTCCTCACTACATCTTTAAATAAACATGGAGTCTAGGTTTTTGAGTTTTACTCAGTGCAAGTCATAAAGCAGCAAGCTCAATCTATCAGAAAATGAGGGAAAAAAAGGCTTAAAAACATATTTTGTCTACCTGCTTTTTACAATGTGTGAATGAGTCCCATATAAACTGAACTGAATGTTTAGTTAGTTTCCCTATGATAATTTGTTTCTTTTCCTCAGTGCTCTTTTCACAGGTACGGCTTTTAAGTAAACAGGTTCATTTTGAATAAAGTGATGTTCCATGCACATATTTTTGTGCATGCACCAATCAGGAACAAGTTGTATTTGAGTCACAATTCAAAACCAGTTTGTAGGTTGTTCCTACACAGTCTCAATGAAGCAATTAACATATATTTTAGTTTTTTCATGTATTAATTAAAAAAAATGATTAAAAAACAATACCTTGCATTTTTTAAGCTAAGTTGAGTCAACATGTTATAAATACTCATTCAAAGTCAAGATACTTTGAGTGAAACAGAAATAAAACCATGTGTGTCAATAAAGGTGTAGAGGCTCGCATGCTGCTGGCCATCAACCATTACAATGTTTCACAGATGCAGAATATTGCAGTAAGAGTCAGATTAGAGTGAATTTCTTAGGGCAGTGTCATAAATCTTAAGTTTTATCCCTCATTTTTTAAAATGCTGTACATTCTAAGACTCCGAGAAAACTTTCTGCTCAGAATGATTTACACTTACATACATAATGTAGTGTACCTACATAGAGAATGTATAAGCACAAAGGGCTAGTCGGTGTTAGGTCCATTTATCCATGGGGTCCTTCTCCAGGTCCTCCTAATGTGCTCCCAAGCTACTTGAGATACAATATTTCACCAAAGTGTTCTGGCTCCAAACCACCAAAGACAGTGCATTAGAGACATCCTGGTCAGATGCCCAAACCACCTGAGGAGGCTCCTTCCACACGAATTAGCAGCGGCTCTGCTTCAAGACCCCTCCACATGTGTCCTCACCCAATCTCTTAGGCTAAACCTACACACCCTATGGCTCAAATTTATTTCAGCTGCTTGCATTCTCTACTTCATTTTTTCGGTCACTACCCAAAGCTCATGACCACAGGTGAGGGATGGTAAATCATAAGCTCCGTCTTCCGGCTCAGTTCACTATTCACAACAATGATCCGGCAGAACGCCCAACTGCCAGAGGTCAGATACATAAACAGATAGAACATATCGCCCAGGTTCATTTCACTGCAAGCTGCAATTCCTCAGAAACTCAGCCTTTCCTCAGAAGTGTCGATATTTTTTTCACTCAATATTTCCAAGAAAGCTCAAGTTTTTAAGAATTTAGGCAGGAAAAACCCAAGGGGTGTTTTGTGGCTGTGAAAACTAAAGTGAATAACAATAAAAAAGGCTATGAAAACTAATGAATCTGTGACAGTATATTTATTCATTTAATTCATTTTTGAGAATAATCTCAGTTCATGCAAGGATACAGCTCTTGTAAACAAAATCACTTGAAAATGTTATAAATGTGCACAGATTTCTTCTTTTCTTGGAGTCAAACTCTGGAATGTACAATATGTGGAAATTAAGTTGCATTACAGATATTACATTAAGAGCTGTCACCCAAACCCACAGTTCCCCTTTCCACATAGTGATTATTTCATTGCCCAGCCATATTGTTAAAGAGCTGCTGTGCTAAAAGGAAGTCATTTTATGTTAGGCATCAACATACCGCATGAGTGCCATGCTCATTAAGGTCAGATATACAGTATAAACTTGGTCAAAGCACTCTGGAGTCCAGAATTTAACATCATGGATGCTATTACACTCAAAGGTTTCGTGAGCAGACACCAGCAAAAGCATGCACACACACATTGAACACATGCAACGAAGCCTGAGGATGATTTAAAAAGCAAAGTAACACTTTGTTAAGACATTTGTGAGATATGTATAAAGATATTTGGAAAAAAAAAGGGAATAACAAGGAATAACAGTAACCAGTACTTGTATTTGTGTTATACAGTAGCAGAGATGAGAAAGTTGTACAACATTTGACTTGTAAATGAAACCTGCAGTAAATATTGTGAATAATATTGAGGGCTCTAATTCATATAAAGGCCAGGGAGAGTCCCAGCTGGTACCTTTCTTTCTTGAAAAGTATCCTAAGACAGAAATAAGGTGTTCATCAGCACAGAACCACACACCATTGGCTCTGAGCTCAAGGCTACGGGTCAGAGCCAACTGTGAGGGGGGGACCACTCATATCTTATATTGAACTAGCTCAACTTGTACTGAGCTTTACATTCCTGTAGTCCTTGACCTTGCTAGCAGTAATAAGAATTCAGGATATTAAAAAAACTAGCATTCAGCAGGTCAACAGCAGTTTTGTGCTGCTGAAATACTTTTGAGAAAAAAATACCATCAATGTGCAGTAATATAGTGATGTATTTCCTTTTCTGTTTACAAACTTTAACGTAGAACCTCTCTGTGTAGGATTTTAAGGTGGCAGTATCATATGAGATTCAGAGTTCATCCATGCTAGCAGTTCTGTTGAGGCTGTATTCATGTTTTGAGCTAAATGCTAACATAAAAAACCAGAAGCATTTTGTAAACCAGCATTACCAGTTGGTTTGTTTGTTGTTTGTTGTTGTTATCACTGCTAGTTAATCTTTAAAATGTAAAATTCTATTTAAATGATGGTCTGATTTAGCAGTAGGGGAGTTATGTTCATGATGATTTGATATTTATCATATTCTTTTAAACTAATATATCGGTCTCAAATTCTTTCATCCATCAGGCAATAACATTAACATGGTTACATCTGGTTGGTTTATTGTATACCATATTCAACAATTTAGTTAGCGTGTTAGCCTGCTAACATGTAGGAATTGCAAATAAGTATAGCTGACGTCAGTGTCATTTACAGGCAGCTTTACAGGCAGTTGGGGCTTCTCCCTTTGCTGCAGGGATGTCGAGGTGTTCTTTAGGGTACGTTGATACACTGTGACATCGCTGTTGGGTGGCCTTACCAAGCTGGTGTAGTCAGATTTGACACCAACTAGCAACTTTCCATCAGAGAGGGCAGTAAAACACAGTTTTTTAGCATGGTTTTAAGCCACTATAAAATTTGAACCTTCAAGTCCATACACAAAAATTTTGTGATCACCAATGTCATTTGGACTCATCTTCTGAGGCAATGAATGTCTGCATAATTGATCCAGTTTTCCTGAACACATTTCAGTTTGGACCCACGTGGTAGATCTACTACTCAACAGTAATTTGAAGGATTATATAATCACATTAAAATTCTCCACAGAGGCTTTAAGTCTTTGCTCTTGAAACAGAGTTAAATAAGTAAAAGGAACGTAATTTGATTTCATTGTTATTTCTGCTCTCTGATGTGTGATTCCAGTTAGTGTAACTTGTGTACTTGGAATGTGGGAAGATATGTATACAACATGACAGATGTACAACATGGACAGGACACCTGATGGGTGCTGTGCAGGCTCATGCATAACACATTACAGAGCTTAGAGACGAAGCTCATCTTAGATCATTTGATTTACTTTAAATCAAAGAGGGATGGGAGAAAAGAGAGGAGGAAGTGGGATGGCCCACAGCAGGGATTAGAGGTATGGAGGCCATATTAAAAAACAAGAAAGGAAGGAACGTTGCAGAGATGATCATAATGAGGCTGTATGATTGATGTACTATGATGGTCAGAAACCTTGTTGTTAAAGATAAAATACAGCATCTCCTTCCTTTCTATTCTGTTTAAGTTTTTCTTTCTTTCTTTCTTTTTTTGCATGTGGATTCTGCCTGCATCATCTGCAGACTATGACTCTCTAAACCTTCTATAACATTCCCAGCAGGTGAAACAGTTTGACAAAAATAGAAGAGACCAGCATAGAAGAGGCCCTCTATATAATATTTGACTAGGCATGTCATTAGACTTAAAAAATATAGATATACAATATCATGCTGCAAAATTTTCAGACAGCATCATGGTATATATGTAAGCTTCCATACAAACATGTAATATAATTTTGTTTTTAACAGGCACAGTAGTGTTACCCTGGATAGGAATGCTGGAAACCATATAAAAGACAAAGAAAAATGAAAGCAGAGCTCTCTCTGACGCACTTCAGTCATAAGAGTGACTGCTAACAGGCGCCGTGTAGGGAAGGAAAATTATTTGCCTTGAGGACCAAAAGAGATTAAATGAAATCATTTTCTTGTTTGAAAAATTAACAATTTGTGCATCATAAAAAAAAATGCGAAAGAAAATCAGGTGAGGAAAACAAGCGCCCTCTGTTTATAGGAAGTCAGTAGTACTGAGAGCGAACCTCCTCGGAACGCCTGAGTGAAGGGGAGAAAGCGAGAGCGGCAGAGTTGTCCAGCGCAGTAGTTTGAAATAAGGCCTCAGGTTTTTTTTTTTTAATGTGTGTATGTGTTGGCAAAATAACAAAAAAGAAAAAAAGAAATAAAGAGAAACATATACATCTGGAACTTATTAACATCTAGCTTGAAAAAAATATATGTGCAAAATGTAAATCTTACAAAGATGGGAGAGTTTATTTTTGTAGATCACTGGAAAAGGATTGTGCTCGAGGTGGTTCGTCTGATTCCCCACCCTCCCTCTGTTCATTCCATCCGCCCGCCACTGCCCTCCTGTTCTCTTGTTGGTCGACAGGCCAGCAGCTGACCTTGAGGCTTGCTGTTGACTGGAGCACGGGCTTCACGTTGAGTGGATGGTTCGTTTAAGTTTTTCTATTTCCATCTGCAAGGACACACACAGTATGGACATAGCATGGAGATTATGACTGAATAGAAGGAAACCAAATCTAGTGCAGTTATAAAAAGTGCTGTTTCTGCCAAAGTGATTTGAAAACACAATTCAGCCAAAATTCCCCCTGCTGTGCAGCACTGTGCTGGAGGCGTCCCGCAGTGGCAGAGATTAGGGGAACCGAAATGACAACGATGTCATGTGCTCCATGAGAAGCTGAGCAGAACAGAAAATGTCTTTGACTAAGTAACAAAGTTTGTTCAAACAGCATCATGATCCTTTAATTGTAATGTCAAACAGTAAACTTTATTTGTCCTGACATGCATTAACACCTCGGCATGTAACACCTGCAACGTTTAATGTCTTTGGTCCTATTTTTGTTAGGTCACAGGATATCACAGATTTCAATGGAGGTTGGTGTTCTAACAGCTCTTAATTGTCCCAAAACCTGGAAATCGTGGCGACACACACATTTAAGAAGTGTTGATCCCCACAAACCCAAGAAAAAGCTAATTGAGGACAAGCTAAAACCGGACCAACTGGAAAAACAACTGGAGTCACACCATTCAGATAAATCATGCCCCCTTACAGAACAAAACCCAAAGAACTAAAAGACACACTTCACACAGTAAACAAACTAACTGACCTGAACCATTAAACGTACCGAAAGATAGTACGTGTTATTAAGACTTCAACTTCGACTCATGTTTGTAATCAAGCAAACAATGCCAGTCTTAATGCTAAACTATCTTTGGCTGTAACCTAATATCTAACAGACAAAACGTCTTAACTTTCATTCATAGTTAATAACTTTTCCTCAAAAGATTGAGGATAAACAAAAAGCTCTCATCCATCATTTTCTGCAGATTACAATGGAAATATCTCAATTAGGAAAAAAGAGGAAAGATCTACGGTCCTGAGGGAAAATAAGCATGATGGCAATCTCTCAATTTCTTTCAATATCTTTTCTTTCTCTGGTTGTTCATCTCTTTTAACATATCTGTGGAAGTAGAGGATAACTGCAGGGGGTTATAATCTGCAGCTATGCTCTGTGCGTGTGTGGACTGTGTAAGCCCAGGGCTCTCTGTAGGGGGTTCTCTCCTCCTGTGATGTGATTTACAGTATATTGGTACCATGCTGAGAAGGGCCAGGCCATGTGGGCTGATGTTTCACCAGAGAAATCTAATGGTCATGCATCTGTCACGGCAGAACACAGGGAAGCTGAATGTGTTCACAGCATCTAAGGGGACACTCCTGGGTTCACTGAGGTCAGCCTGGTGGCAACCATGTGACTAACAAAAGTAGTCAACCTAGCATTTGGCTTTAAAAGCTGAGCTATATTAAAGAGCTTCACTGGCTTGAGGTTCATTTCTGTTTTTTGTAATAAAATGTCAACAGAGCAGTTTTATATTTTAGGTGGACAATACTTACAAAGATTATGCATGACCCTGGGAAAAGCAACTGACAAAAACAACCCAGAATTGGCAATCACAACCCTTGGCTATCTGGTAGCTGTTGTCGTGCCTTCAAAGACATCATCAGCAGATGAAGTCTGCCTAGTTGTCATGTTGAGGGGAGTGATGAAGAAAACTGAGGCAACAGTGCCCAGTATACTCTTACACTCAAAAATGATAGATCCTACACTTCCCACAATGCATCATTAAGTTTCTGCTCACCTCTTTTAAAGTTTCAAACACAAGAAAAAAGGAAGCTCTTTTATTTAAAAATGACAAAGAAACAAACAAACAAAAAAACCTAACGCAGGCTAAGATTACTCTGATGACATCACCAATACATCATTAGGGTAAATTTTTAAAGTTAGAGATCTCCTCCAGAGCCAGTGTTGTCACAGACAGCACAGTACTAAAACACACAATGTGTTTTAGTGAGAAATTGAAGTTCAACACAATTTTTGTTTGTTTACAAAACTCCAGAGGTTATGTTGAATAATATAGACTTGCAAGTTTATAGGAGGAAAAAAACCCACAGATTTTCATGATAACTATTTTGTGTGTTTGTCCATGGCTTTCGTAATATATGGCAGTAGGGATTGACAAGTAAGAAAAAGGCAGAAGGGTGATGATTAACATAAACTGGCTGTCAACTGAACCAGAGACTCTGTAGCTGCCCAGTATTTTCTTTGGACCTCATCACAACCAAGATGTTCCCAACTGGTGGATTTAACCCTGGGGCAAAAATACAGACTAACAAAAAGCACTGCCAGAGAGATCCAAAGTACCTACACAGTACTATGTGTTTCCAGCAAATTCTTGTATGACTGGTGTTTAATTGTTAGGGAGCAACACAATGACAAGATTAAAGTTGATCCTGAACTTCAAGACAACAGTGTCTAGCCTAATGGGAAACCTCTAAAGCTGTGAAAAGAAGATGCATGTCCATTAGTGTATGTAGCATAGACAGCTGATGAACTGGATCTTCCCCGACCTTTGTCAGCTATTGTCACTGGTCTTCTTAGCCACTGGGTGCTGCAGTGTAATGTTGGTGGTTAGTCACAGCAGTGTGTACCTGTCTGTTCTGCAATGTGTTCATTGTGTACATGCCAGTCATTGTGTTGTGCTAGTTCTGGTCTCCACGTGTGAACAGATAGAATCAATATTTGGCTAAACTAATGAGAGTAATGAATGTAGACAGCCCAGCATGTGTTGCTATGGGGATCAATGTTACCTGCAGGGCCACGCGCTTTAGCCTCTCCTCATCCAGCTCCCCTCGTAACTCTGCTATCTCTTTCCTGGAAATAAAACATACACATACACACAAGCACACATCCACACACAGATATACACACATAACCGCCCATTAGTATGTGCATAACCCTACACCACATACAAAAGGTTAAAACTCACTGTTTGGAGAATTACAGTTCCGACATTATTTCTTCCAAATTTAAAATTCAGCTTAACTGCAAATAAACAGTAAGCTAACGTTTCACGAATGAAACCAAATGTCAGTGCAATTTTAAGCATCGGCATGAAGCCCTGCATGTAAACCGCTAACTGAGTTAATGGTAAACACAACTGAGCTACTGAGCCAAAGATCTGATTTAATGCTTCAAAACAGCAAAAGTCACAATATATATGGTGACAGCCTAACCAATGTATGTCCTGTTCATTTCGATTATAATATATTGTGTAATAGTATTAAGTAACCATCTTTACTGTGATGCAGGATATAAGGAGCTGTTGGTTGGAAAACTGCTTTAGGCCATACACATGCTTGACGGAATTTAAAACTATTATTAACACAAAGTGACAGGAGTATTGTATGATGTGAAAAGAAAATCTTAGGCTCAAAACCAGCTTGTACTTGTGTCAGATCACATTCTGTCACTCTAGTTTCTACCATCACTGTTCAAACAAATGTTCAGTTTGTAGTCTTTGAAAATTATAGATGCAAGTTCACATTTTCACAAGCTTAGATTCTTATGTGCCACATGTCTGTTTTTCAATCTAGTATCAAACCCTGTTCACATTCACATGGAGTTTCATTACATTTGCTGGGCCTTAAGCAGCTCCACAGACAGCAGCAGCTCCTTCATCTGGCTCCTCAGCTCCTCCAGCTGGGAGCTGGGCTCTTCGGGCTCCAGCCGGGCCTTGCTGCTTAGTGATGCACCATCTGTGCTCGAGGCTGCCGCAGGAGTCGGCTTGGCTTCGGTGCTGGCGGTGGCAGGTCTGTGGAGTGACGGTGACTGGGATAAGGTGTTTGTGGAAGGCTGTAAAGACAAAGAGAGGACATATAATGTGCATTCAGAGGTTCGCAGGAGTCTGGACTATTATATATTCAGCTATATCAAGTTTGATTTACATCATTTTCATACTTTTGCATGCCCAGGATAAAAATGTTTCATCACAGTGTAGAGGTGATTACTAAGAAAAAACAACTGATTTGTGATCACAGTTTTAAGTGCTTGAGTGTCAAGAATATGTAACTGAATGGTGATTCGTGATATTGTCTCTTTGTCTACACCTCTGCAGACGAATGCATCACTGAAGTGTGAGTATTCACCTTTGGAAGAGACAGGTGAATGCACTGCAACCAGAATACAATGCCTAATTGGAGATTTCTTTCAAACATTTGTTTGATCACAACCTGCGTTTATATTCTGTTAATTTTCATTTTAGCTTTTCAGCGTCTACAGTATGTCTGTCTAATGTAACAGACAATTTTTTATCAAATGAAACAATCTACAGACTATAAGTTATCTGCATGACTGCACGAACTACACTTTTTTTTACATCACGTTTTATAGCCCATCTCCTGATGTTTACTTTATTAACTTTAAGTTGCATAAGTAGTAGTTTTAATTTCTATTACTGCAAAAAGTACTGGGCCGTAGGTAAGGTTCCAGATTTGTTTGGATCTTTTGCACATACACAGTCCTGCTGATTGTTCTCAGCATTGGACTGGCCTGCTGTTAATGGCAAAATTAGTTTTTCTTTGAATTTGTACTAATGTCAGGTCATCACACTAAGCGTGTGCTTTTGATGAGAGGGTAGACCAACTCTGTGTTCATTTTTGTGCCTTTTTCTAAGATTTAAATGCAGGTGTCACATCTGTTGATGTGTCTATTAAGAGCGGTCATCCAAGTGCCATCCAAGCCCAAATAAAACTAAACTCTGTGGACTCTTTTTAAGTCACATCTTGTTCAAAATCAATGTCAACTGTGTTTTTCAACAAGACTTGGTATATGAATAATGCTCCACATTATTACTACAAGGACTATGACTACGTCTGTAACCACTGCTACTACTACAACAACTACTACTAATAATAATTAAAAAAAAAAAAAAAGAAGAAAAAATCCAAAATTTTAAATACAACACCACATACCTTCATAGTCCCTCCTGTTTATACTGGCTATAAAATAATCCCTTCCAAATAATATGAAACTGTTAGATGTTTAGCCAAAGCTTTCATGAGCAGTAAATGACTGAACATCTTTCAGAGTTACTGTCTTTATACGATAAAATCCCAACGTTTGGCAGCAATTCCTCTCTGAGACATATTACAGTTTGAAAAATTGCATGTAAATTTTTTGCCAAGAAAAGACGCTGGCAATAAAACTGCACATGAATACAGGACAAAGATAACATTTTTTTTGCTGACTCCAGGTGTTAGGAATTCAGATTATCTTTAGCTTCACTAAAGAAAACATAAGTGGATTTCGTTCCATCTGTTTCATTGGGAGTTGTACTATGTGGGGATCACTTGACAGCCAATATGGAGAGGAAGGATGATTCAGTGATCAGTACAGTAAATTATTTTAGAGTAACAGAACAAGTGGGAGCATCCACAGAGAACTGTTGGATACAAAGCTGCAGGGAATGGGCTGCAAACCTCAGACTTCTCAGCAAGATATCTAACGCCTTTCACTGTACCCTGCTGTTTGCAGATTCAAACTGTGTGCAGCATCGAACCAGATCACTCACAGATTGATGAAAAAAAGGTGGATTATTCACTGATTTCTTTATCAAAACTTTGTTGCTTTGATACTGCACCTTTTCCTCCACAGCTAGAGAAAATGCTTTAAGGGTCAATGTCTTATTTTGGAACAATGTGAGGGTGAGCATATGGACAGAAAGAGTCCATGACCTGTAATTTTACCTCTACAAGTCTGAACCATTGGGGTTCATAATGGGGTTCAACCATTATGAGTGCTCCAAGCTAGGCTTTATTCTGACTGCCCTGTCTGTGTGTGTGTGTGTGTGTGTGTGTGTGTGTGTGTGCGCGCGCATGTTTATAACGACAGGGTGGCCTGATGCTGTGTACCCCCAGCTGAACAGCCAGGTCCAATTAGTCTCGGTTGACCATGTCCAATCGAGACTAGATAATATCTAAAGCAATTAATGGAATGCAGATCGGTAAAACTGAACAGCAGGTGGTGTTCCTCCATGTATCTCCTCTTCTCCTTGTTTTCTTTCATCACGCAAACACACACACGCACACCTGCATCAGTGTAAAATGGTAATTTTGTTTGTCAGTTCTTCTTTGTCAGTTGAAGCCACACTGAGGTAATTCTTGACACTTTTATGGCTGATAATAGGATGAAAAAGTTATTACAACAGAGACTTTTTTAATTTGTTAGCTGAAAGCCTCAGTAGACTCAGCCTCAAGACACACCACTGACATTACCTTGTGACCAGGGCTTTGGAGAGACATTCTTTCACTACCATTACAAAGACAGGGACCATCAAGTCTTGCTCAACATTTCCCTACAAAGCTTTAAGTTATCATTTGCTTGTCAAGTTTTGACAAATGAAGTGTAAATGGAGCACTGACACCGGACAGAGTTGGACCACTGAAAGCTTACAAAGTGACAGAAGTCAGATCAGACTCTGATCTGAGACCTGGATTTCAACCATTCCAACATAAAGACTGTGCTCCCCAAATTTTATCACCATGTTCTCTGCCTCACCAGATCCTGGACCATTTTTACACCAACGCAACTGAGGCCCACTATGCTTTCCACCTCCTCCTCCACCTCAAACAGTCTAAACGCCTTTATTGTGACCACACCACTTGTAAAGCATGTGAAGCCATCAGAGGAACAGCTGATGGGTGTTCAGAGAGAGCAGACTGCTTGAGCTCAGTTTAAAGACACAGACTGGACTCTATGAATATCAACATAAACAGTAGCCCATTTTACTCAGAAATTCTACATTATCTCTACTCTGCCTTTGTTTTCTCACACTGAACCAAACAGTGAAATAATGCCACTCCAGCGTGGGATTTTATAGCACGCTGGCATTGTGGAACCAAAACAAGTATGGTGTATTTGACATGTAACAAGACATTGTCTGTGTCCTGTGTTGTGTACATCAGTCAGCACTTTTTTACATAAAGTCAAATGTGTAACACAGCAACACTAATCGTTTACCTTCCCTGCTGTTGGGCTGTAGTAATAAACTCAATTTTGTAAACTTTAAAATTCATATAAAAATTAAATTTACAGCTAAATCATACATGTGATACAAAAATGCTTCCAGACCTTCATTATTCAAACATCATTGTGAAATACAAATTTTACCCACACAAAATGTCTGTACAGATTACAAAAAGTAAGAGTATATATCTATACCTTTCTGGTTTCTGTTAGCTTCGGTTTGGCTGCATCCTCTTCATCAGTCTTGAAAGATTTCTCGACGCTCACTTCCTTGTTGGGCTGCAGAGAAGAGTGTTTACTGTGTAATTCATGCTGTTATTATTATTATTATTATTATTATTATTATTATTTGTTCTTTACAGCTCCCTGACAGAAAAAAAACACATTTAATTATCTTCTAACATTCAGGGGAGCACCAATTCACAATGGCATCTGATGGGTTATATTTAGACCAAATTAGACATTGCGGTGATTAGCACAGCTTTGTATGGTGATGTGGGAGTGTTTTCACTACAGCACTTGATTTGGTCTGACCAAGTCCTTAATCTCAAACAATTATTTGTACAAGTGCAGCCAACTGTCTTCACAGGAGCCACTAATCAAAAGATGATAGAGAAGAGGAGGGTAGGTGGCGAGACTCCTGAGTTAGGAAGGTTGCTATTAAGTGGGCGTTTCACAACTCATACAGTCAAAAGGTGGCTGTCAAAGTGCAAGTGCTGGATTCATGTTTCAGTAAAGATGTCTACTGATGATGGGAAAGAACAGGTTACAGAAAGTCAAGACCAACCACCGTCAGAGACCAAGGACATCCGTAGAGAGAGACACATCAATAGAAATGAAAGTGAGAAAAAAAGACAGATGTGAGAATTAAACAAAAGGAGCTGCAACACAAACAAATAAACAACAGATAAAAGGAAATCTGGTTTTTTGTTTTGCATGTTGGGCTCGGCATTGAACTCAATGACCTATTTTTCAAATAGAACATGTTATAGCATCCAATACTGAAAATCATCAGGTTCTGCAAGCAAGCACTAACGAGCAGCCCAGAAATTTGTTTAAACAACACATTGTTTCATTTGACAGCCTTTGATTAAAAATAATTTTTGACAATTTTATTCTTATAATATCCACTGCCTCGGATGCTGTGTTTACTTAAAATTTAACATGAGAGGCACAACCTTTTGTTACTTTTTGATGATTTCTTAGTTAAAGTTTTTGCAGATGTGCAGTTTTGGTATTTGCACTTAAATTCAGGAACCACGTTAACGTTTTATCAAAACACTTGCGTGCGTTCCTGTAAAGTTTTTGACTGTAATTTATAATGACCTTCTACTAACTGAGAAGTCAGAATATTTTTAGTTGCAGTCTTAATAGCATTCACAATCTGCTGCTAAAATTTGACAGTAAAGCTGCAACACAAAATACCATTTGATAATTAAATGCATGTAACACATAGAAAAAACAGGTGTAGCCTTCCAAAAGCCAGCTCTGAATATTAAGAGGTCTCTGTGCAAAAATATGCACTATCATGCAAACAGAATAGAAACAGTAATTATTTTGAATTTTTGACCAATCCTAAACTTTCCAACAAGTACGAATTGTTATATTATTTCAGGCAAAGGCATAATCTGCATCTGACTGCTTGTTTGCGCTCACTGAATGTCCTCCACCGAACTGGGCGGGCAGCCTCCTGCCAGGCATCTTTGGTCTGTTAACGGTGGGGTGAGAGAGCTTTTCCGAGGTAGACAACAACTCATCAAAACTCATCAGATCTGTGGAGAATACGTAAAGGGCAGAGAAAGAGAAAAGGATAGACAATAGCAGAGGAATATTTCAATCATTACCAATCGCAAAATGCAATTTAATTTGATCAAATTTTGATGCAATTTAATGGCTGGTAAATATCTTTGGCAAGGCTGTATTAGCAAACTGAGCAGCAGAAAATTTGTACATTTCTTTACTATACTGACATTCAAAGGTGAAACTATAGCCTGACAATAGGCAACAGAGTCTCTGAATACAAAAACACTTGATCTAAAAAATAAAGCTGTAGTTTAAATGCTAAGATTTTCTGTTAGCATGGATAAAATCACATTCAGTGTTCTCTATAGACCTGTTAAAGGCTCAGTTAACACCATACTTTGTCTGTAGATGGAGGGAAGAAGGGTTAAACGAGTTAAAGATGGGTGCTGCACACATTAGAGTTCCCCTGTAGAGCTTTCTTGACCTCCTTCTCTTTGGAAGAACTCATGGTACCTTTGAAGTGGTGCTTGGAACATACCCAGTGTTCAAAAGGCTTAACTCTCATGATTATCTTAAATAACTGTGAACTTGGCATTCATGGTTTTCACTATAATAAATTATACAGTGAAAACATCACAATACCTCAAATATTTTCATGACTACAGTACTGATGTCAGACCACGATTTTTTCCTTGAAACAGATATACTGGAATCTTGCACTTATTAATTAAATTTCCTTCTAATTTGCAAAAGCGAAGCCAAAAATGGGCAGGTTTTTTTTTAAAAAAAGAAGTTGATAAAATAAACTCTTTGAAACAGTAAAATGCAGAAGTGAGCGGATGCAAAGACAGAGAGCATATGGAGCACATTTTACATTCAAAATATATGGTGACTTGACAAAGTTTGAGGTGGTACATATAAACACAACAAACTCAAATAGAGATCAAGTCACTGACTTTGATTCTGCATCACTGAAAAACCTAAGGGACTGTTGTGTAACAGCACTTTGCAGCTGCATTGTGGTAAACAGCTGCAGTTAGAAAGCTTTGCCTGTGACAGCAGGAAAGATTGAATTTTCATGTTCCACGGGAGTGCATAACAGACTGATTTCTAGTGCGAAATGCCGAGTTTTAGCAGCTCTTTATCACCTTTACAAGCAGCTGTCACAAACAGAGAACTCTCTGGTGATAGACCTTCAACTCAGCTCCATTAAATCCATCTCAGATGTCTTTTCTTTGCGACCTTTTTACCTCTTATCTGTTCCCCTGTTCCCTCCATTCATCTGACTTGCACAAAGCTCTGCTTTGGTTAGTCCAGATGATGTCAGATCTCTCTGCAGTCTGATTGACAACATTCTGAGGGGTGATGTGAGGGAAATCTTAGCGGGAAAACTTAACGAGAAATATTTTATCCTATTCAACAAGTACTGTCGTGCTGCTCTTCTACAGAGCATCTAAGCTGTAACAGAAGTTCAGGCTTTGGCTGAACTTGCAACACTTTTCACCATTCTTGATTTTTAATGGTACACTGAACAAGATTTTATAATTATTTAAACTGTTAATAACAATTCAGAATTCCTGTAAGGGTGCACTCTGCTGTGTTGTACATTTTAACTCTTCTCTCTACTGCAGCATTAGTTCTGAGAAAAGGCATCATAATCTTTAATCCAGTACATACAGGTCATTTTTGATTGCAAAGAATTTTTTCAGTCATTTCTTGAGTCATCACAAGTTGCAACTCAAGTCTGTTTGCACATTTAAAAGCCATGATTTAACAATGTCATTTAATCCACTTTGTCACAGCAAAAATTATTATGTCTCTCTCTACTGTGACATTAGTTTTAGAAAAATCCATCTTTGTACAAATGACTGAAAGGGGGCAGGTTCTTTGTTTTTTTTTTAAGAGAGAAACATTAGGAGCATAGAGTTATTTTTTCACCTCAGAGTTTGTTTGAGTTGTTTCCAATTGCGGTGTGTGTTGGTCTGCTGGTCCTATTTGTTTCACTGATCGATGCCTTATGTTAGTTTCTGAGTGACCTTAAAAAAGTCACAATATTCTTCAAATGGCAAAAATTATGTAAGTAAATGAAAAAAATGTTTGCAGTTGCTGCCTTAAAATGCTGAGAAATTACAGCAGCTTGTGTTTGACGTTTATTGATTTATTGCTGCCCTCACACTTAAGTTTTGTCTTTTAATTACATCACTAATACTTAAAAGATCAATTTTTTTTTTAATTTAGGGAATTGGTTTAAAATAATATTAAAAATAATCAAGACCCTTATGTGAATCACATTTTTCACCCACACCTTCTGTGGAATGTTTAAAAACAGGTTTTTCCTGAGCATTCAAAAATTTTCCCAGTCTTTCCCAATTTTCTATGAAATGTGGCAATAAAATCAGAAAAAAATGTATTTGCATAAATAAATAAAGTTGATGAGATGAAGTTTTACAAATACTGTCCTTGAATGTTTCAATTGAGTTTACGTAATGAAGCATCAGCGAATTGTCACATTCTGTTTACATCTGAAAAACCTCTTAAATTTTTTTATAGTGCCAGACTGTACATACCCATTTCCAAGGACTTCTCCCCAGAGTCCCCAGACAGTGTTTTGGGCTTGGTGGAGAATGGCTCAAAGTCGGACTTTGGTCGTGTGGAAGGCACCTCTCCATTGTGCCTTGGCATAAAAAGAGAAATTTTTTTTAAAAAGGGGAAGAGCATTTATTGTTTATACGAGAGAGAAAATCAAAAGATAAGACTCTTCCAACATGTGCAATGCAAAAACCAAATCACTGGTCATAATTATCTACCATACTGAATGTGGCAGACATGTTCATTTCCTTTCAATAAAATGCTATTTCTTCACAAGATATAAAAATGTCTGTTACATAAATATTCAAACTTAAACCAGTAATGTAAGGAGAGAAAAGCATTGAAGTTTGAGTTCAAAGTTTAGTGCTGTTCAGACAGATGGAAAAACAGGCAGCATGAAAGAACAGGTGCTAGACTGAGACACAAACAAACAGACATAATACTTACTTGAGGTTTGGCGAAGGAGCAAGAGGCTTATCGGGCCTCTTTGGTGGAATGATTCCCGATCTACCTTTCCCAGGAGGGGGGACGGGCTTCTTGGGTGGGACCATTGGCGCTGCAGGCTTGGATGGTTTGTGATCCGGCGTAGGCCTGTCGACTTTAACAGAGAAAGAAAAGTTGAGATGTGAGGTGGAAAAGGCAATGGAGCAATTTTTTTGTGAAAGTGTGAATGATACGAGAAAAAAAGATCAAAGCAGAAAAAAGGAGAAAATGTGCACACATATAATATAATTTATTCTGGACAAATAACTAAAAACATATTTCCAAGAGAACAATCTGCATTTTTTCTGCAATAAACTGTTACAATTACAATAAGTACCTAAGGGTATCTTTACTATTTTAGGTTTGTGTCACGCAAAGTCCAACGCTGCCAGTTTGGTCACATTCTTTATGTTTTTCCTTAAAGTGTTCATTGTAGCACACCGATGTATACAACTTGGACAGACAACAGCCTGTAGTCAAAAAATTTGATGTATAGAAGAAGAAAGTTTGTGTTTGGCAGCAGCTGTAGCTTTTGTAAGGAGTTTACTCTCTGCAATTTTGTGCCTTATCTTCCACTGTGCAAAGGGTTGTGGGTCAGAAAAGCCCCAAAAAAACATGCTGTGCAAAATGTAACCACATACAGTAAGAGAGCCTGGTATTTTTGGAATACCGTTTTTGGCCTAAACTATGTATTTAGATGTACTAAATCTTCCTCTGGCTTTCTAAATAGCATGGTGGCATAGGTACTGGAATGCAGCACTTATATATATTTTGTTGGCTTTTTTTTTCATGCAGGGCTCATATGACCAGTACAAACACTTGTGTCTGTGGATAGTGCGTCCAAAGCTGGAATTTTACTTAACAGTTAGTGTGACATGCAAGAAATGACACATTACACAAGATGTAAACAGACCAGCAATCCTGTTTGATTAAAGTAATGAATCACATGAGCATGTTACTGGCTCACTAAAGTCGGGCTCAGACTCCTGGACTGTTAAAATCTTTACCTGTTTTGAAAATTGGGTTGCATCATACACATAAGATGAGACTTATGTGAACTGTCATCACAGATCTACTTTTCCAAAATTTCAATCATGCACACACTACAAGATTTGAAATAAAAGAGCATGTCAATCTACAGGATATTGTGATTACTATGCCAGAGGGAGCCATGTGCTAACTCATTCGATCTGACTAACAAAAGTGAACAAATGGTGACTGTCATGGTGAGTCAACATGCTCTAATACCTCTTTGCAGTAAGAAAAAACAAAGCAGAAGGCCAAACAAGTCAGATGAAAGAATGATCAAGGAATGTGGTCAACACAGGTTGTCTGTTCTTCAGGGAGAACAAGATGTGAGAGGTGAATTATAATATCTGTCAACAGCAGTAAGCTAACTAATGTTTGCCTAAAGGGCTACGATGTTTTCTGTTGCCTGGCAACACCATAAACTCCTCAGTTTCCTTGAAGACTTCGCTTTCTCACTGGCCACTGTGATTAAGATTTCAATTTCCGAATATTAAACATGCTTGAAATTATTGGTGCAAATCTGTGGTAAATCTGGAAGGTGTAATACTGTATTTGTAGACCACTACATTACCAGTTATCTCAATAATCTTAATCTGGACCAAACGTCAGTATCCAGTTCCCAGACCTGACAAGCGGGAGAGGTGGATTAGGGATAAAACAGCCCAAAGCTCCTGTAAGCGCAGCCCACCATAAGAGTGAAATCTGCCGCCTTTGGTGTCTTTGCTAAAATGAAAGTGTAGTCCCTGACTAATAGGTAGAGAATAACAGATGGGAATTACATTATGTCAGTATTTATGTCAGTATGTCAGTCACCTGCACTGCAAGTTAAAGATGATGCAGCCATTGGACTACACCACATGTCAGAAGATTTTCTATTTAAGGCAATATAAATTCAACTAGGAACTTCAGGGTTCCTACATGTTCATAAAACTTTTCTACAGTCTAGACCTATAATGAGGCCATATGTCATAATAAGATATAGAAGTAGTTAGTAACAAGATGTATCAACTGAAGTAGGTTCAAGCTTTTGCATTAGATCAGAGAAAATGACCTCACAATATGTAGCTTTGTTTTAATTCACTAATCTGTAGGGTTTTTTTTAATTTACTTTCATAAATATAATGGTCATCATATAGTTGATGTTTTCAGCAACAATTAATTTATTTCATGTATGTATATTGTGCAAGAGTCATTCTAACTGATTAAATCAAACTTCCATTTTTCCATCATCATTTCATAACTGTAGTAATGTACTTCGTGAAACCACTGTCAGTATACATAATTAATTGGCAAATTATCAGTGTTTTCATTTAAGTGTTACTATGTTTATATATTACAGTATGTCATTATTGCTATTTATTTAAATTAGTTTAAATATCAATTAAAAAGGTCTACAGGGCTGACCTAAATACTACAATATAATATATACAACACAGATGTAGTACAGACACAAAAGGCAAATTCCCTCTCTCTGTCTCAAGTTCACACAAACACACACAAAGTACATTTCCTGTTTGCAGATCAGCAAGATAGAACCGTATTGACAGCACTTCTGTCTCTTTATCAAGAATGACCTGACAGCACTCGCCTCGACAGTTAATGTGAATTACATTTCTAAAATAAATGAAATAAACTGTCCAAAGGAACCAACTCTTCCTACAATCACAGGATATGCACTGCTGGTTTCACACGGGAGACTCTCTTTATCTCATTTTTTTTTCTATTGAAACAGTTTCACTGTATCCATAGTGAATTTTCCTCTTCTTTCTTTACAACTTTACAGCACGAAAATTACTTTATAATGTGTTACAATGGGTTGTTGTTATCTCTATTATTTTCATGTTTTATCAATTTTATCTGTGCAGGTTTTTGACAAACCATGACTTACCAAACATAACATGCTAAAAATGCAGACAGGTGACAAATTAGAGGTAACACGTGAATACATAAATAAAGAAACATAATTAATGCAGACACTTCAACACAGGTGCACTGCAGTCATACTCTGTGGGATGTACAGTTTAAAAAGGGGCCAAGTTAATTCAGCTTTTATGTCGAGATGGCAGGAGAAAAAGATATTAGTGACTTCTAAAGAGGGTTAATTGTTGGACAACAGAGGGCAAAAACGGTGAGAAAAGTGACATCTGCATTTAGGTATGGGAACAACATCAGTAAATGGGGCTGAAAACTGTGATTGAAAGTGCACATTTCATAAGTATGATGTAAGAAAAAAAACAGAAAAGAAACTATTTCTTAGTTAACTGTGAATGTCAGTGCATGATGTATTCAGACAGTATCAGCAACAACAGCTCATATAGAGGGGTATGGCTGTAGGGTTGCATTGCATTAACCCCTCATAACTTAGGTTAATGCACACTTAAAAGCTGAGAGGAGCATTAACCTTTGGCACCGTCCTACAGAAAAGTGGAAAAAGTGATGCGATAAAGCGAGTCAACCTTCACCTTATTCTTGACAAGTGGGCAAGTGTGTCTTTTGCTTATAGAGACAACATTACTGAACTGAATGCTTCACCTTTACAGCAGGGAGATCAGGTCGCTCTGTTAGTGCTGCGGTCAGCACTTTGCTGGCATAATTTGTGTCCACTTGTCCACTTTGAGGAAACAGTCACTACAAACTCACACAAAGTTATTAAGAGATCTCACCTTTCTCCTATAACGAAACATTTTTATCATGGTAAGACTGGTTTCTTCAAGAATGACAATAACCCCCACCCACAGAGTATGAAGGCTCACTGATTTGATGCATACAAAAAAGTATTTGATCTGCATGTGACAGCAAGACATTGCAGTTTCCCAAAAGTGATTCTAGATTATCTGTGGTTTGCTGAAGTCATAAGTGGGATAGGACATGGACCAAGCCTAAAAAAACAAAGCATCAAATGACTAATGCTGTGTCTAATCCTGTGACCTTTTTAGTGACCAGACCACAACCCTTCTGAACACTTAAGAGAGGCTGTCCACCAACTTGATGCTTTCTTTCTCACCACCTCTCCATTACCATCTTCATAGCACCAAATCAGACAATGTTTTTTGAAATAATGCTGTTTCGTCCATCTAGTAGAGTTTCTGAGACTTGCAGAATCAATGCCAAGGCATAGTGAAGCTGTTCTGGTGGTGTGGGGATGCACAGCACCTTAACCTGTTTTTTCCTCTGTTCTCTCCCTTTAATCATCTCACAACACCTCATATTCAGGCTTTGATGGGCCACATTTCTAATGTGGGACTAAAAAGTTATCTGCATATTAAAACAGTTTTAAAAGTAGCTCCTCCCTGATAAGTTCCTGTTGTTACATTACCAATGTTGCTCACACATTACCAACCAAATTTATGTTATTTAGAGTAATATATCATCAGGACCTAAAGCAAATAATATTTCTGTAAAATGTGCATGGAGATATTGATTGGACAACTTTATTACTTCTATCATGGTGTAGTACACAGTGGAATTGTGATGGTTTGTATTTAAGAAACAAAGCGTAAGTAGTGAATGCTCAATTTCAATCACTTAACCTTATTTGGATCTTTTATTACAAAAAACATACTGGGCAAAAAAAAGGTACATATAATAAATAATAAAAACCTTATTTTAAAGGTGGCTTCTGACAAAATACAGCATTTGACTTACGCAATGTATCATACACAAGCTCGAAAACCAACAACACACACCCAGCTCTGTGCATGTCTCACACACACACACCTACTTCACTGCAAAGAGCTGGGGCATGTAGTGCAAGCTGTCATGTGCTTAAGCTCTCTTGTGACATATTTGTACCTAAGGTTTTTGGACTGCTACAGTGTGCAGCGATCTTCCCCCGGGCTCTTCTGTCAGAGGTTTGCTGTGTGCAAGAATATGTGAAGTGTTCATGCTGTGCTCATCCATACCTCATGTGATTTCTTCCTTTCCTAAACGTTTAAGTTGTTTTATACTTCTCTTCCTGCTCCATCTGCCCTTTCTGACTTCTACAGAGCATGGTTATCATCGCTGCTCCCTCACAGCAGAAAATATGTTATGCAAACAGAGTGTAATGCTTTTAACCTGTCCAATCTGACAGGGCTTGGGGCAACAAGAGCCATGGCCCAGCATATTTTTTCCATCTATAAATAATATAAATATTAAATTTAAACATGTGTGAAGTAAAAGAAGGAGGTCAAAAGGTCCTTCATCCAATGTCTGTGGTTGGTGGTGAGAATGGAAGGAAGGGGTTTTTCTCAAAATGAAAAAAAATAAGGAACTGAAGACTTTCTGTATGGCAGCTAAAGAAGAAAAAAAAACCCCACAAGAGCATTTCCCATACACTAGCAAATACCTATTTTTTCTAAATCAAAACTGGTAAACGACCCCCACCGGAAAGCCTTGTGTTAGGCACAGCATACATTTTACTGAAAGCAACTACTTTTTTTCTGTTGAAACTTTTAGTACATTTTTTCTATACACCTTTGTATATTTATTGTAGAGTATTAGTTGAAATGGTAAATTTTAAAATGATCTTAGAGGTACTTTTATTTTTAAAATATATATAAGAATACTTCTTCCACCATCGTGGAGGAAGGCACAGATGAAAAAAGGAAAGAATCAACCTGCCACCACAGGTTAATGAAAGAGTTAATAAAAAGAGTCAATGAAAAATAAAATTTGGAAGTAAATAAAAAAAGGTAGCATCTGATGTAAGGTGCAAAACTGTGAACAATGTGAGGAAAATAAGAGGATAAAGTGAGAGGGTACAGTTGGATGAGAGAAAAGATGGAGTGTCCTACCTCTGTCCTCTGGCCTGATGGGATGAGGTTTCTTGTCAGCACTGGGGACATCCGGCTTGAGAGCTAAGAAGCGAAACATGGTCAGCAGAAAGTCGACAAAGTCACTTGTGCGCCTGACCTGACTGATTCAGGTTTCACCAGAGAGTGACAAGGAACACACACACTTTCACAAGTGCAATCATACACTGAAAACCACTGCTCTCTGAAACGTATACACACACACACACACACACAAAACTCCCACATCCTCCTCTTCCCCGCTATAAGGGGCAGACACTTTCATAAATATAGAAACATTTGTTAAATCTATCAAGGACATAAATGGCACCATAGCTGCACTCAGTCACCTGTGGTTTTGTTGTGTAAGACATTTAAATTTATTAAAAAGAATCTCAACAGTGACATGAAGTCCTGTACAGACACACAGTGTCACTAATGTCTCAGAAACAGACTTACACACACAAGTCTGCAACACAATGCAGTGGTAGAACGATACTGTATGAATGTGCAGTCTGTGCTACTTCCTGTGCAGACAGGAAAACAATGATGCAAGTGTGCATTTTGCAAGCTGTAAATCTTGACATGCCAAGATGGTACTGCTTTTACAGTAAAACTGAACCACCATGAAACTCTGCAGCATTTGACTTGTTTGGTGAAAGAAAAACTACAAAACAACAAGGAAACCACCCCACTGAAAATGTAAACCCCCCATTTGTGAATTCCCTTGTAAACCACATAGCCAACCTAAGTATACTTACTGAAGTATCATGCAGATCAGAAGCACATTTGGGTACTATGTGACCTATTTAAAACATTTATCCTCCACATCTCAAAGACAAAGCACGCGCTTAGTTTATTGGAGATTTAAAAAGTTTTATATATTACCTTTTTTATTCTAAAGGCATGTCATTTGTAACTCGTCCTTCACATAATTGGCGACTCGAAGGACTAGAAGAAGACTGTTTTTGTTGGTGGGTTGTTCTGCAGACGGCTGTTTAAATCGTTTTATGTTAAGTTTCACATCTTGTCAGCACTGCTAGAAAAATTTATCTCAATGAATTTATCATTTCTAATCGTTAATTTTTTCATCCCTCAAAGCCACTTATCAAGTGTCCTGTCATATGAATACTGTATATTAAATCATTAAGAATGATTTAATATACTTCTTAAAATTACCAAAAAGATGCAATGGCATCATAAATCATTCTAGATCAGGCAGATTTTCCATCATACTTGGGCCAAAAAAGAGAAAGTTAAACTGCATCATATGTATAGGACCTTTGTAACAAAAGGTCCTAAAGAATCTGAAATTAAATCTGGTGAACGATGCAAAAACCCTTGTTGGTATTATGACTTGTTAACATTTCCTTAAGATGTCCCACAATGTTTGTTTTCTACCTTCAATGTATTTTCTTAGCTTTTTGCAGCAATCATAAAAGGCTGTAGGGGTTCATCGTTCTAACTTCCAAAACAAGTTGTCCAAACGTTTTCTTCTTTGTCATAATGTTACTGAGGTGGACTTTGAACTGGTTTTAACTGATAATCACTTCTTTGCTAGTTTGTTTGTTATTCAAACAGTTATTCAGTTTTTTCAAACTTCTTAAAAAAATCTCTGTTCTCAGACAGAAAGTCTTGTTTGCCTGGCAAAATCATTTTCAGCTGGCCTTAAGAATTAACACAAGAAATAAAAGAAGATTCCATTCCAGCCCACAGCCTTTTGCTTTTTGTCATCCTCTCTCTCTCTCTCTCTCTCTCATCCTTTTCTGTCTATCCCCCAAACTTCTATTGTTCAATAAAGACAAGAAAAACCAAAAACAAATAGTAAATTGTTTCCTAGAGAGATTTCTCACATGCTCTCTCAGGGTTTCTATTGCTTTTTACGAGGTGGAGTGTGCACATCTTTCCTTACCTATGTTTTTTGATGGTGGGGGTGGTTTCTTCGGCTTCTGTAAAAAAAGAAAGAGATAGATGAAAAAACATGAGCCAGAATGACATGAAAGTTGATGACTCAGAGAGAGGATAGGATCTTAAATTCAGAAATACCAACCTAGGAGGCAGGAAAAAAGACAGATGTTAGGTTTGGGTCTAAACTTAGAAAACCCCAACATCACTTTTGGTTACATGCTTATGGTGGCGTTAAAATTCCAGATAAGGAAATCACAAAATCTATAGACATTTTGAAAAAAAATAACAAGCCATCAGTCAAAATCATCTTTAACCTTGTTTTGTCTCTTTTTTGGCAGATGAATTAGACTCAAAATATGAGTATAGGCAGTTGGAGAGCAAGTTCTTCATCATAACTGTCCAAAAGAAAAATAAAACTTAGACACCGACTACTCTTCTGTTATATCTTGTCTTACTGCCTTATTTCTGTGTAAGACACATAAGTAAACATCAAACCATCAATCCATCAAACATGGATTATAGACTGAACCAAATAGAAAACACAGATGGACTGATCTTACTGCAGTTTGACAGGAGTACCACGGACTAAAACTTAAGGGGTTCCATCTACTGTGGAAAGAGGCACATTACAGCAAATGTTACTGGAAATAAACCAGGGCACCCCGATTGTGATGTAACACCAACCTTTAATGATCCTTTCCTTCTCCCTATTAATAAGTGTCCACCTAATTTGTAAGCCAGAGACTGCAGCTTTGTTACATCCAATGACTTGGACTGTGTCATCTTGGTCATTAGCATTGTAATCTCTTTTAGCAGCAAATAGAGTCACAGATCCTTTGGGCTGAATGGGTTGATTGCTGACATCCATTATATATGCACTCCATTCACGGTACAATCATATTCTATAACCCCAGCAGCTGTCACCCCTCACATAATACATCATACTCCTAGGAATATGTTTTCTTCACAATTCGTTGTCAATGATGCCAAAGGGGTGCATTATTTTCCACACATTTACACTTACAGAAACAAACACTCTAATTTGCTTCCTATCAGCTTTAGAGAAATTTAGGTGCTCTTTAAAGAGGGTTATCTGAGTCACAGTTCAGTTTAAAGTATTCCAGCTGAAAGAACTGAATTCTGATGAGCATTAAACAACAATCGGCACACGACAGGATATGTGAAACTGATTTAATATTTGCTTACAATAAAATATGTGTGTATTTAAGGGGGTTTTAATGTCTGCATATCTGTCTTCTCCCTCTTTTTTTTCCCCTGAACTTATGACCATAACTTTGTCTGTATTGTGGCAGTCAGCTTGTCTCGATGTCTGTGGCTTTACATCAGAGGTATAACAAAGTGTGCCAGTGTTTTTATCAAAGCCTTTTTTATCAACCTGCATTAATCTAGAGTCACACACTTGAGCTCCTTCATAGTGAAACACAAAATACATCTTTCTCAGAGGTTTATTTCGCTGCTTAGGCTGTTTTACTGCTTTCAGCACTTTTAAACCTCTGTCAGTAATGCTGTCTTGCCATATCGGCTCAAATCCTATAAAAATCCTGACAGACGAGAATGGCATCTGTAACAAGAGACAATGTAGGCAACAAAGATGGCAAGAGGACCTCAAAATGCTTAAAAACATAAACATTCAAACTGCATGACAGGAATCAGTATAGGGACTGACAGCCTACCTCTTCTGACTCCTGCCTGGGTGATGATTTCACAGACCCTCTTGGTGTGGGGATCTAAAATATAACCATGAGGACACACAGAACACGCATTATGTGGGAAAACCTCAGGTCACTATTGTGATGACACCACAGGGTTTGTTGAGATGAACATGGAGGAAAGTAGAGATTACAAATCAGTTAGCCCTCATGCAGAACTACAGAGTGAGCACTTACACAGTCCACTAAAGCCTGCTAACATAACTGCTTCACCGATCATTACAAATGCATGAAGAGAATTCCTTTGCAATAAGCTTTTAACCCCGAAGGGCATATGGCTATTTATTGAGAGGTCTTTTTATCCATGTGGAAAGGCCTTCATAAAAAACAGGATTTCAGCATTTGTGGCGTGGAAAAACTTGAGCCATACTTGCTGCTCCATAATATTAATTAAATGATACAAGCTACAGCATGGCAAGTTGAAGAATTGACCTAAAGGAAGCAGTGTAAAGAATGCATTCATTGTGGTCAGGAATGTTTTCTCAGTCTCCTTTATGTCTCCAACATGTTCACTAGAAAGGCAAATTTTGTCAGAGCTTCATCATTGAAAAAGAAAACAAGCTAAATAAAAATGTTGTCATTAAACATATCTCAGTGACTGGCGTGATCACTTACCATAAAAACAAACAAATGTCAAGACTTCTGAGCAAATATTATATTAATTTAAATTAAAAAAAATTCAATTCATTAGGAGGTGACCTCCTATTTCGTGGGTTTTTCCACAACAGATTCCATCCTGCTGACGCTACAACATGCTAAACTATAATATAAGTTAATCACAGTGAAACTTTGCCTCTTCAGCAGATGAATATGAAAGCAGCCTTCTGCTGTCACATGATCCTCAACAGCCCAAGCATTTATGGGAAGTGACACAGGGCAAAAACAGGCGTGAAGGGGGACCTTGAAGAATTAGCACCCAAGTTTTACTTCCTGTGCAGGATATTAATACTAATGAAGATGTCAACACTCAGTAAAACCTCTCATTATTAAGAGATGTGCAGAATGTTCAATAATACAATGATTATAGTTCATTTAAGGTCTGTTAATAATAATTAATGTCATTATTGACTAATCATGTTGCCTAATAAAATTCAGAAAAAGTTACAACTGCCTTTCACAATGTCCCAGAATTCACAGTAGCATTAAATTGCTTATTTTACACGACTAACAGTCCTAAACCCAAATAAATTACTGATAATTAGCAATTAGCAATTACTCTAAACAGAAAAGTCTGATCTAATGAAAATATCTGGTATTCTCGCTAAAAAAAATGTTTCTTATTATCAATTAACTCAAGTAATTCAGCATCTGATCTCACCTCTTTCTCTGCTTCAGACAGCATGACAACAAAGTTATCAGGAAAGACACCCTCCTTGCCCCCAGTCTCCCCTCGCCACCAGCCAGGCTCTCCTGTGTCCTGTTAGACAGCAAACAAAAGGAAGTGAATGGTGACTATTCTGAAGATACCAATCGAACATGTTTGCCTTGTATCTTACTATCTAATATGCCTGTTGTTTCTTCTTCTGAAGAAACAATCAGAGAGAATAAAAAATAAAAGAAACAATAAACTTCACAGTGACGAAGTCTCTGCTGGTAAAGAAAGGAATTAATGTGTAATAATGTTTCTAAAATTTAAATACAGGACAGACAATACAGAACATCTCATCATTTAGTGGCCCTTCTCAACAGTCTCCACTAGATGGCACCAGCTTTCTAAAATACTCAGGCAAATTGTATGTGACCATTCTCTCACAATGAAACAACAACAACCCCTGAGTCAGAGTCATTAAATCAAAACAACATGTCAGAGGCAGCTGAGCTGAACCAGCAGAGTCTGTGGATCTTTATCTGCTGGCTGGTTGTTCTGTAATTATTTCCCCCTGAATGACACTGATTCTACAGGAGGGACTTGGGGCCAATTTTCTGCATGAAGTCAGTCAACTGAGACGACTAAAAGAAGCTTTAGAACAACACAGAGGCATGACAGGAAGATGCTTACCTACTGAGAAAAAGTCCTTTTAGAGGATGCAAAAAAAATTATATTAAACTTAAGTGATAACAATTCTGGAGGAAAGCTTTAATAAAAACCCTCTCTCCTTGCAATCATGAACAATGTTCGTCTCAACAGGTAGAAAAGAAATAAATAAAACAAGCAATGAGTGACAGATGTCCTCTTCTAACGCTTCTTCTCTTTTAGTGGAATCTAACTATTACCTCTTCACACATAAAAAAGGTAATTTAGTAACTGTGTATTTACAACTTAAAGGAAAAAAAGAACAAACATCTTTCTCTATGGACTAACATTTTAAAGTTGTTGTTGATATGATCAATGTGCAAACCATCTGCTCATTTATCTTACAAGGGAGCTGTTAGTTCCTTCTGTTGATTTTCAAATGAATTCTAATACAGGATAGACTTTCTAACCACCAGGTGCTGGGTCCTCTCAGGAAAAACCAAAACTTAACCCACTGTCTAACTACTCAAAGAGCTGATATTATCTTACAGACTAAACTATGATTAAGTACAGCTAACTATCAGCCTGCTCTGTCTAGATCTACTGTTAAATCAGTAGATTTAGATTAATAAAAGATGTTAGATGAAAGACTGAGGAAATGTCTGTTGACAAGGTGCACACTTGTTTTAAAGTTCAAATTATCTTCTGTATTCCCAGCAAAGGGACTCTTGACACTTTACACAATAATTTCTTTCTTGTTTGTTTTATTACTCATGCTAAATCTGAGATCACTGGCCTTAAAGAGGGGTGGAGGGCGACTGTGGTGCTGGTGAGTTTTATGACGTGTTCCATTTACATCTTACTCTGTTTAAGTCCAAGGTGCTGTATGTTATGACGTAATTTTAGCCAGCAATTGCATTCATTTATTTGCTGTCTTCCCCTAGCATGTTTTGTAGTGAGGTGACAGATTTATTGCAAATCCACTCTGTTAACAGAACCCCATTTAACCTAAAGGTTCTGTTGTAAAAGCAAGATATTGTGCTGTAGTTTGAAAGTGAAGCTTGGTGAAGCTCCACAGCTGCTTTATCCTGATGCTCTGAAGGGAATGGTTGACTGCTGCAAGTTTCATCCAGTTTGAAGATTTAGGCAAGAAGTAATGGTCTAGTAAGAGCCTAATTTGTTCAATCCAGTGTAAGACTGAATCATACTGATGTTGAAAAAGAAGGACACTTTCAAAGATTTTGTCCCATTCAAACGCAAGCAGTGACAGTGAGACGAGGCTTGGACAGGCTTATGCTGGCTTTATATCAGTTCTGCACACAGGATGATATACGACAACCGTTCCAGTGGGTTACTTCAGCTCATATGGCTCAGTGCTTTAAATCAGCTCTGGCTTAGATTCACTGGTGACACAAACTGAGTGTGTAAACTGAACTTTTGCACTGTTCCTATAAACACTAGTTTGTTAACTCATTTAAATAATTAACTTTAGTTCATAAAGCAGGGACAACGTACCTTGCTTAGGATCAGGATGATGTCTCCCTCTCTCAGGGTCAGCTCATCCTCATTTGAAGCATCAAATGCGTACGTAACCTTGCAGTGCTCTTTTACTGTGGAAACAAAAATAACTGGGTCTTAACGAGGATTCATAGGCAGAGGCATGTAAGGACAGTAAACAGAGTATACTTTATATACATGTATGCTGCTGTTTTTTATTATGTTCACATAGATTCTCACAAGCTCAATGAATTTACATTGTGCATTTCTAACAACTACATACATACATACAACACAAGGTTTACAATTCGTTACGTTTGTGTTTGAATAACTGGTAATTTTCAAAATATGTTGTGAGTGTTGTGAAGTTATGAAATATTACTTCCAAACTTACTAGAGGGTTGTAACTGATGACAGATCCAAATCATGCTAACAAGAACCCAGCTTTAAAACTTTTTCCTTTCACACAGGTGACCATCTGGGGGCATTAAGTACTATTTCCAAAGTCAAAGATCCTTTTCTCAGGACTCTTACAGTGTTTTACCTTTAGATTTGCTGTCTCCGTCTGCCTTCAGCGAGTCTGTCAGGTTTGGATGGGCGGGCTTTGCAGCAGATGGTAATGATTGGATTGGCTAAAATGAAGCAAACCATACAGATGGAAATGAAATAGTGGAAATGATTGATCGCATATGAGTGGATATGTGGACATCTCCTGTTCATGAGACAGTTTTTATCTAAACTGAATGAGTGGCACCAACTTATTATGACTCTATGCTGTTAAGTTTAAATATTAATGAATGTTGCTGTTAATTATGGGGTTAGCAGGTAAGCATTGTAAAGGATGTGGAAAGAAAGAATAGTTACTGAAAGAAAGTAAACAGTGAAAATCATCTCTTTTCTGCCTGATGCTACAACAGTTAAGTCATTATTTGTTATTGAAAGGCAAAAAATGAAAACAGGAATGAAAAGGAGGACTTCTATGCTGCGGCACTGGCATGAAATGATGTACAATATGGTGTTTAAATTGCTTTAAGTACCATACAGGGGTGTAAGTAACCTTTTTGGATTAACAAAAACGTTGTTAAAGCGGCAAAAAAGTGTAAAATTTAAAAAAAAATCTCCCAAGCAAGATGCTCTATGTTCTTAGTACTAGCGAAGTGAGGGGATTATGAGGGCTGATCATAGTCAAATGGAGATATCCTGCGAAGAGGAGTGTGAGAGAGCATGCTGCATGGGGGACGTGAGGATTGGAGGAGAGTGAAGGAAGCTGAGTTAGTGGTGAAAGAGGGTGTGAGGGCTGTTGTGAGGAGGAGAAAGAAGGACAAGAGCGGACAGTTTCAGAACAGAGTTACATGCTAAACTAATCAAGCTGTGATGCTGTCGCACCTGTGTGTCAGTAGGTTCACATCAATGTGCGACTGACCTGAGTATGCGTCATTCTTCATGCTTAGGAAGTTAACTTCAGACTTGACTTCAAACTTAGAACAGAAATCTAAAATCTGAACTCTCTTACAGTTTCTTTTACAATTTGCAGTTTTCACACTGGCTTAAATAATGTGCAAAAGGAGCTGATATCAGTTTGGACAGATTTCAGATTTCCTGCTTAAAATCATTAAAGTAAGACCACTTTATTCATTCAACAATTCCGTTTTTTACCTTAATATTCAAGCAGTGTAAACAGTAAACAACAAATGCTGCATGTTTTAAGGTGTTGAACAGAAAACTACAGCAAATAACTTTATACTCTATTTTTACAATTTGTGTGAAATAGTATTTTAGTTTTAAGGAAATAAACGTTTTGATCAGCCTCACTGGAAAGAGGAAGGGGGAGGCTGGCCATCACACCCGTGATATCACTTAAAAATGGACATAGCAGAGCACATTTCCAGTCATTCTCCCCTGGAAATTATTCATAGTGTTTTATGCAGAGACACACATGAATAGTGACAGAAATAGTTGTGTCATAAATGATGTAAGAGCCCTAGAGAGTCTCTCACCTCCTCACTCACAGTTGGCCAATCACTGCATGAAGTGGATGTAAAATTCCTACTGTGACTGTCGGAGAGTGAATGAAAGTGTGATGCTGGGAAGGTGTTGAGGGATGGAGTTACAGAAACTGTTCTGTCCCTCCGATAAGTAGCACTGACACAGTATACTGGCCCTTGAAGACATGTCTGGTTTTAGTCTCTCATCATCAGTGCGAGCCCCATAAAACAGTGGTGCAGAGTTTCCACCCACTTTGTTTAATTTCAGGTATGGCTTTTGGGTTTTTTTTTTCAGTGATCAGACGGTGTAGATTTTTCTTGCCTCAGAACACGACTTCTTGAACTACTGAGATGCCACAAAATCTCAAACTAAAAAACATCTTTCCTTCATGATAAATTTAAAACTAATCTCATCAGCACTCAATAGACAATGATTTTATTGATTTCATTTCAATTAAATGTGTAACAAATCTTGTAAATTTAGTACAAATTTTGCCCTTTGTTTTAAATTCATGTTTTGAAAAAGATTGTAAATTTGCAATTTATGATTGAAGATATTTGGGGGGCTAATTAACAACTGCCTTTCGGAAGTCCCAGTGTTTTTTTTACCTCTCCACTGAAAAATCTGTCTCATCAAACAGAAAAAGAAAAACCTTACTGATTTCTAATCTATTATTATCTGAATGAATTCCAAAATGTCTTAGTGATTTGGTAATTTAACTTTTAAGAGAAATTCAACTGCTTTGAAAAATATTATTTATAAATGATTTATTCTTGAATCTTTTAAACAAAAAATGTCTATTTCTATAATCTGCAATGATCAATATCTTTAAATGGGTTGAAATGCCTGTTTCTGTCAATATCATTGCTAATTATTTACATCATATATGTGAATATATGTAAAGAATATATTACCATGCATTCACAACAACACCCAAGTGTGCAGCACACTTACTTTTTCCTTCTTTTCATCTGTTTCGGGGCTTGGCAGTCGAGCCCTTAGTTTGACAGACCCCTCTTTGAAAATGTCTCCAAAGCCAATCCCACGGATCTTCTTGGGTTGAGCAATCACTCCATTCCCTGAGGCAGGTTGAGGAGATGTAGGCGTGGCTGTGCTTTCCATTCCACTTCCATCTACAGACGGGATAAGACAGGGTGAGAAGAGGGTGAGGTGAGAGGTTTTCTACTAAAGCGTCTGTCACCATATTCTATGACACCACTCAACAAAGTTTCACCTTGCAAAAGTTTGACAGATGGATGATTTGAATGTTTAAGTAAAGATAAATCCTGTTTTTAATCCCAAAAGTTACAAAAATTAACTCTGAGCTCTCCTAATGCCAATCACTGGCTCTGCATTAGAGCGGACTCTGGTGTGACTGCAGGTGTTTATTTCTCCATAAGCTGTCAGGACAATCTGCCCGACACTGTCAGGAGCACTCAAATGCAGCAACAGTCTCTCTATGTCTGTCCCTCTGCTCTGCCCATTTCATTTTTTTTTTGTTTTTCTAAGAATGGTTTGGCCTAGAAAACACACGTAAAAGCCCCAGAGGGTGCTTAAATTGTGTTTGTGTATAAACAAAGATTTATAACACTTCAAAAGCCCAGTACTCGGTTCATCCTCTGCAACCTCGCATTGTAGAGTTCACATGTATTTGTCAGTTTTTAACAGATAAGAAGACCGACCTCCTTGCTGAGACTTGTTTCAGCAAGGCTGCAATCCCACCTGACCAGTTTTGCAGCATTACTGCACTGGCAATTGATTATCGTGCCCACAAGGCAGAAAAATAACATTAAAATCTAGTGAGAAGTTGTCTGCATAAAAAAGTCTGAATGAGATGGAAGAGAATTTAATTAACATCCTGGTCTTAATTTGCTGTCTTAGCAATGATGCAGGCCATATGGAGCTAAATTGTACAAGCAGCCCGTATTTAGCATGATCTTGTGTTCCTCAACCCCAAGTCCATATATGGCGCCTTGCAGCCTCATTTGACTCAAGGGAGCACAAGAAAAAAATGTGTTTTATCAACTGCAGCAAATAAACCTGCTTTACACTTTGTTCTGACGGGGTGTCTGACCAAGCATTAAATTATGTGATAAAAACACCTTTCCATTGTTTTTCTGTCTGAACTGCAGTCTTCTTATTGTGGCCCTTCCTGTTTGCAGCTTTTTTCCTTACCATTTTCATCTGCTGCTGTGTCGTTGGGTTCTGCCTCCTCTCCTGTGGCATCCAGCTCTTTGACAAAGTTGGAGGGAAACAGTCCTGACTTGCCACTCAAGTAGCCGCTCCACCAGCCCTCTTCAACCTGAACACAAAATGCACTCATTAACAGAAAGGTTTTACTCTGTATTTTTGAAGTTGAAGTTAGTGGAACAAGTTACACTGTTCCATTAAAATCCCACAAGTGTCATGTAATGCGGGACATATACAGTAAAGTATCATAGAATATAATTAATAAATATTGAACAGAATTTTTATCAGCCAGGTCGCTGACAAAAACAAAGTTGGTAGTTTAAAAACTCCACTGTTTTGTATTTTTTGCAACTTATTATATTAATAAGTATCTTTAATGGCAATTTTTATCATGTTTGTTATCAACTTTATAATACACAAACAATGTGCTTCTTGACACATACACATTTCACCTTAAACACACTTATAACTCGCACTAATTGTTGCATACACACAGTGCTGCCGGCTGCACAGTCGTGTCTCTTACTTGTTCTGACTTGCCAGCATTACAGATGACTACTCATATGAACAGACAGTGTATCTTTAGTGGTTAAAAACATTAAGTAGTTGTATTATTCCACCTACATCAGAACGTTTCAAATTACACACCAACAACTGAAGCCCAGTGTTTAGCCCAAAACAGTAAGAAGTCAGTAATTAAAAAGGCCAAGGCCACTGCTCACATCCCCGGAAAGTGCATTCCCAAAGACAAACGTTACATCAGAAGGTGCTAATTTGACTTGATAAGTATTTATAATCTAAGTACCTCTTCGATGACGTCTACGATGTCTCCAACTTTCAGCTCCAGCTCATCTTCATTCACAGGTTGATACTCAAACAGCACTCTGCACTGTCTCTTCTTAGGCTCTGTGAGGGAAGGGAAGGAAACACTAGTTAAACCCACCTACCAGCTGTGTGGCCTTATATATGAGTGTGAGCTTCTGCAAAAGTCTGGGTTTTTCATGTAATAAGAGGAACTATGCTGATTGCACGGGCATGTCTGCCTCCTTTAAAATGCAAGAGGGGGTGGTGTGAAACTGTGACAGGTGAAAAAGCAAGAAAGGTATAAATCCAGGAAGTGGGAGGGCAGTCAAGACTCTATCCCTCCCAAGACAAACTCTGGGACTTTCTGCAAGGTGACCATCTGACAGGAGGCAGACACACCTTGCTGAACAAACAGAGCTGCACACAGAAAATGGAGCAACCACAAGAACAAATGTTGTCATGAATGTGCAAAATGTGCAAAAAACAAGTCAACATTTTTTAAAGGAGGGCTGCACAAGTTGCTGTTGGCAGCCTGAGCTGATGTTTAAAAAACACAGGTTTGCTACAATTGATACCGACACTGGGTAAGGAGCATTTTTTAAATGCCCAAACTGGAAATCAAAGCGTCCTACTTGGAAGGGAATTTCTGGTAGGTAAGTTTTACATAAGGAAAAAACAAAGAAAAGCTAATGCCTCAAGCTATATGTTCATTTAGCTTCTCTGATGAGTCACTGCCACATCGTAAGAATAGAAGTAGATTATATGTTTTGCACATGGAGCCTTAGGTCAAACAACAAATGTTCCCATGAAGCACACTTGTTCAGCACACTTTCAATAACAAATATGACACACCATTTAGACTTAAGGCAAAGTTTCAATCTTAGCAGTAGTCTTTGCTTTAAATAAATCCAGGTTTGTTAGACAGTGCAGTTTCAATTTCATGCTGTCACTGTCTGCAGGAATCCTCTGTCGCATGTTCGACAGGGCTCTTCAGTGCAAGTATTTTATTTGCATTAGCCCCTAAAATCAGATGTGAACAAAAAATAATTTAGAAGTATAATGTGCAAGCAAAAAACACATCTCTTTTTCCTCTTCCTGATCTTAATGATTGTTCACTGGACATATTATACTTTATACTACACCAGCGAAATGTAAATCACACTTAACCAGTATAATATGCAAACTCTGACAACTATTTACAAGTCTTATTTCATCCACAGACACACATGCAGACAACAGTGCAGCATCTTACTCTTGGCAGCTGCTGGTGGTTGAGGCTGGAAGCCACCAGTTGGGATGCCGATGGTGCTCATCCTCTGAACCAGGTGGGCCACGTTCCCTGCACTCTTCTCTCTGCGTGAAGGCTGAGAGACCTCCTCTTTTGGCTCACTCTTTGTTTCCTTGACCTCTTTGGAATCTTTCTTAAGTTCCTAAGAAGAAAGAAGACACACAGAATTGTTTTCTATTCCAGCTTAAAGAAAGTACACTCAAGTGTCTCTTACACTAAACTATCATAAAAGATACAAGCATCATTGTCAGGCAACAGTTAAGGTTATTATTGGGGTAATATTACAAAATACACACAAAACATACCAATAAACTTAACTGTTCCTTGTCTGGTATGTTAACCACCATTGAACATTAGTATTCTTTTAATATTTTAAAGCGAGAATTTTACTTTTAACTTTTGATGACTACTTTCCATAAAGTTGATTTTCAAATAAGTTTTATTACACAAACATGAGACTACTTCTTGCATAAAAATATAAATTCATGCAAACTTTTATAAGCTGTGTCTCTATTATCATTAACATAGAGGTATATTAACACACCACATCTTCTATAATGCACTAGAACACAGTTTCCATAAAGAACAACAGGCCTTGCAAAGTCTTCTCACTACATTAGAAGGCATACACACAAGACAAAGTAATCTACTCACAGAGCATGGTGACATTTCTGCTACAAGGACAAAGTCTTATAAGAGTGCATAACTGTGATTTAGAACAAAAACAGCTGGTAAATTCCTTCATCCCTATGGTTTGACAAGTTCAAGGCTGTCTTAATGTTCTGTTTTCAGCTGCGGTTTCAGTGCTGTGACTTATTTTCTGACCACTGACCATAAAGATGATTTTTCTAACCCCAACTTTAAACCTCAAGTTAACCAAAATAAATATATGCATACTGTGTGAGAAAAAATAACTTTTTGGTCAAAAAATAGCCAAAAATCTCTTTGTCCTCCTTAGAGAGAGCAGCCAAAGCTCAAAGTGTGGTCATCCACACCACCTCTGAATGAGGCCAGGGCAACATTTAGCCACTTTAACAACAAACAGCACATCACTATTTTAAATTAAGGAGCTTAGTGCACAAAAACAACACACACTAAAGAGGCAGGCAGCTGAGACAGTAATAATGTTGTTCAAGATAAAGTATCATTAGGTTTAATAGAAAGGAAACGTAAAACAAGGTTAATCAGTTTGACATGAGGGGAAATGAAACACGTGACATTTTGCATTCTGGTGAGCTCAAGAGACACAAAGTAAAAGTTTGTGGTTCCCAAACTGTGAGGTAGTCTTCACTGAGGGGGGTACTGAGCCCCTGCAAGGAGGGGATGACCAGAGTGAAAAGAAGCTGTGAAATTAAGTTTAAGTGAATATGTTCATGTAGGAAAAATAAACAAAGATAAGTTTACTGATGCTACTACTATACTTTATTTGGACAGAGATCATTTTTAATTTTTGTCAGTTGCTTTACCAATCATTGTTACTGGTTGATAAAAAGTGTGGGGGAATTGGGGCTAAATCTGCCTCAGAAAACAAATTGATAACCACTATTCTTACTATGGCAACCTGTGTCAGTGTTGAATACTGCATTGTGCTAGTTAGAGCCCACTCATGCTAAATGTAGCTACCACTAATGAACTCGATCACGTCACAAGCCAGACAGGAAAACAGCTGCCACATTCTCCCAGTCCAGGAAACTCCCTGACAACAGCACACAGTCCACATAACACTTGGCCAAATAGTGTCAGGAATATAAAGATGGAGAACACCAGGATGTTAAGTTCACATCACTTCAGCTCACCCTTTGCAGGGTCCAAAGGGGCTGAAACCTTTGCCAACAAACACTAGTTAAGAGTTGACAAAAGTTGACGGATCTCTAGTCTATCACAGGGCTAAACACAGCATTATTCAAGTATAATTACATTTTTAAAGACCAGGACGAGCCAGTGGTGATTAGAAGTGGATGGGTGGGTGGGTATTCTATTAATTAAATAATTCAATGAATTCAACAATTTCAAATCCACTCACAAATGTCAAAAACCATTTTTCTAAATGTCAGTAAATAACATAATGTTAATGAAACAAAATAGAAAATGGCAATGCAGCACTGAGACAACACTACAACATGTACTCAGCAGAGTAAGCTGGTAACTTTTACCATTTACATCTTTTAAAAAAAGGCAGCAGTTGCATATTTCTTGATTAAATCACTAAATTATAACCATTGAAAGACAAATATTAAGTAGGTGGTAAAGTGTCTACACCATTACTTATAGACCAATGTTAGCAAAGCAACAATAGGCATAACTCAGTGCTGAGCCTATTTCACCTCAGATACCCTGAGACTAGGTGGTGTAATCATAAAGTGGCATTGGGCCTGTTTGGTGTGAAATGGCCATTCCTGAAATTATGACCCTGAGCAAATACTATCATCTGTCTGTTCCTTAATGAATAAGGACAAAGGGTGACTAAATTGCACTATAAAGCTTCAGCTTCTACAGCAAGAAACAGGCCCCAAGAGTCAATAACTCCCATTTAAATTGCAAAATAAAGAGACGATCGTGATTAGAGCAATGAACAGGGATTTGACTGTTGCTTGGCAGATTCTAGCCTGTAATAATAAAAGTGTCACACTGGGGGTTCAGAGCATGAGCAATTAAATGTGTGTGTGTCTTTGTGTGTGTGAATGTGTCTGTTTCTATTTCTGTGTGTGTGTCTGGCCAATGACCAAGTTCACCATCCACTTCCTGGTTCACACATGCTGACTTTGCAATTCTATTGAAGAGGAAGTCCAGCTGTGCATATGCACATGTGTGTGTATCTTTGTGTGTTCACGTTTGTGTGTCTGTGTGTAGCAGGCAATGAGAAAGAGATGAAAAAGGGCAAAAGAATAGGTGAAAAATAATTAAGACACAATTTGCCTCAGAGGCAGAGACAGCATGCTTTAAGTGAACAACTTCAGACTCTCAGTTAACAGAAAATAGAAAAGTGAAGAAAAAAATGTGGAAACCCATGTACTCTCTATCTGAAGGTCATTAACACTTACTGAGTGTGAAACGTCTGTGTTGAGAGCATTTTAAGTGAGAAAATATATTGCCACAAACACAGTGCATACCCATACAAGCCCCTTACTTGGTACCATTCCAATTACATACATTGAGAGCATGCAATATGGACATCAAGTCTTCTTTAAAGGATGTTTCACAACTCGATTTGTGTGTTTTTTTAATTGGTAAAAATGGTGAACTCAGCCAACACAATAACACTATTTCTAAGAAAGGCTACATTCTATACCGAAGTGGTGTGACTACCAGCTAAGAGTCTTAACTGAGTGATTCAGGCCTTACTCATCTCTAGACTCTAGATTGTGTGGACTGAAGTACTTGACTAGAAGATCTTTACAGGGACAAAAGTATGAACTTGGCAGTTTTACAGCTTCATAAATAGTGGCTCTATCGATCCCCGTAATAACTTTGACTGATGAAAAAGGGCGTGTAAAAAAGGGGAGAGGGTACAGCACTTTTTGAAAGGAAGTCTTTATGGGACATGAATATTGGACCTGCTTATTTATTTAGTACAGTTGCACTGATATAAATTGGCTTGGCTGTAAGCTGAATGTGCACATTCACTTGCTGAGTGCAAGTGGCTGCTAGGATTGAGGTCACACCAAGAAATGGCCTTACAGTTTGTGGAAAGCAACAGTGTAATTTCAATGAATAATATTAGAGATGTTCTGATACTGTTTTATGTAACCGCCAATACACAATCAAGCATTTAGACCTGAAAGCATAATTCTCTGAGTGTAAATTGGCACAGACTGCACACTCATCTGTATACATAAATGAATCATATAATCATACAAATCACAAAGCAATCTTCTTATAAGTATGTTCAAAATTTTAGGATAAAACAAGAACAAAAAACATTCATTAATTCATATTTATAAACTATAAGGCATTGTTGAATTCCTTACCACCCCCCCCTTGTATGTTTCATTTCCCCTGATCACTCACAGCACCAATTAAAGGGAGCAGGAAGAAGACAACATCTCAGGTGACAGCACGCTGTCAGGAACAAAGTTCAACAGCCAGCAGGCTCCTTAGAGGATTAACTATCCAAGACCAATGACTCGTCCAGGCTGCTTAGCTGATTACCTATCTTACTACTTAGGATTATAGAGTGGGAAAAAACAAGAGGGAGATGAGAGAAGTCAGGAGTGAAGAACGTATGCGAGATAGAAGAGACTCAGGCTGCACTGTATTGTCTAATGTCACAGTGCATCAGCTGAGTAAATATCTTGTACAGAAAAGGCTAATTTCTCAGGAAGGCAGAGTGTCACAAGTGTACCTCCAAGTCATACCAAGAGATCATTGTGACTCAACTCCACCAAAACCTGTGATAATGATTATCAACTGGCAAACGACTACACAGTTACCTATGTGTTATAATTAGCAGCCAAGTGAAGCTGTATACAAGTATGCACTCCAGACAATGTTTAGAGAATCAGATCGGACATTATGTGCTATAAGGTCCTTTATCACAAATGTAACACACAAGGCTTAGTTCATGTCAGACATATTCTATCGTATGGAAACGCTCTGTTGGTTTTGTTTGAAGCACACTGATGTTAGTGTAGGCTACTGACTTATCATTTATATAGATAACTGTTTTTGTCTTGAAATCACTTTTACCTGTATTTGGGATTATCAACAACATAAAGAAAAGAACGAAAGAAAATACAGGCAAATAGAAAAGAGAAATGCAGAACCACAGCTACAGTAAAAGCACTTCAGATCCTCCATGGGATAGAAAACAGCAGCATTTTGGGTCTGGGTCTAGCAGCAGCTTGAGAACATCAACACACCCCCTTTTTACTGTGACTTCTCTAAACAATTATCTTCTCTATCCAATGCCTTCATTGTGCATTACACAGGGTTAGGACAAGAAAGGCAGTGGGTAAAACTTGAAGCAAATTATTGAGACACTTGCTGTTATAGCCTGCCTGGCTGATGTTGGAAAATTTAAAGGTAAAAGTGCATATGTGAATAGCCTTCAACTGCATCTCTGACTTGGATTTTTATTGGAATTTTTCACAACATCTTAATTGGAGAGGATGTTGATTAGATCTGCAACTACATATTATTTTCAATTTCTGATGACATTTTTAATGATTAATCATAGGAGTGTTCAGTCTATAAAATTTACACAAACTATAATTATGTCTCCAAATTACTTCTTTTTTTCCAACCAACATTCAAAAAACCAAAGACTCACTCTTTACTATCATAAATAACTAAGCATAAACTTCTATTTAAAAGGCTGGTACAAGCAATTGTTTGTCATTTTTGCTTTAATAAAAGGTTTATATGACTTAATGAATGTCAGAACAGTTGGCAACTAATTTTATCTTTAACAACTAATCATAATCAACTTATAGAGTCTTTGCAGCTTAAATTTTGACCCTTAGCACTGTTATTTTGCATTGAGACCATTGTGTGTGTGCCTGGTCTTATATATATATATATAAGCTTCCGTTTCAATTGGAGCAGTAGAGGAAATCAAATAGAGAAAATCTAGTAGAAATGAATCATCCCTGTAATGTAAATCATCACACTTGCTTATTGTGTCTATTTGTGCATAAACATTCTAATGATTTACCTGATTCAGCACTCTCAGATGTGAGTGCATCCCTGGGACATCAGTGGCTACATCTGCCACAGCTTTTAACCAACACTCTCAGCTGTATACTTTTATAGACCTATGTGGTTTCCTATTATCCTGTTTCAATAGGATAATTTCTGAAAGAGCAACAACAGACAAAGGCACTTGAAACCACAGAGGAAGCACTCCGTCAGCTCTCTCCAAGTTAACTCTATTAGACCTCAAGAGTTAATATGATCAGAGTCAGTGGCGTGACAAAATAGCAATAATCTAAAATTTACCATAAAGTCAATTGCATTCCTCTCACCTTAACAAAGTTGTCGGGGAAGAGGCCCCTTTTTCCATTAAGGTCTCCCTCCATCCAGCCATCCTCCTCTATACACCGCACGTTTTTGATGATGTCGCCCAGTCGCAGGGTCAGCTCGTCTTCATGAAGCGCGTCATACTCATACTCCACCACAACCTCTACTCGAGATAGGATGAGGGAGAAAGGAAATGAGGTGAAGAAAGGGAAGAAGAAAGAACAGAAACCAAAGCAGGGTAAAGACAGCAGGAGGTGAGAGATAGCAAAGAAAAACAAGTATAGAGCAGTAAGAGGAAGAGGTTTAGAAAGAGAAAGGGAAGGATAAGAGAAACATTAAGACAAGGAAGTGAATAAATATTGAAGTAATATAAAATAAAAATAGCAGCACTTGTTTATGAGTGATGGAACGTAAAAGATCACTATTATTGACAGCCTCTGACAGCTACTTTTTCTTTAGCAGAAACAGCAATTTGTATATAAGACTGACTATTTACTTATCTTTTAAAGGTCCTGCACATCCAAGCTATTGAACTGGACTCTGCAGTTATAGATTATTAAATTTTCTGTTGCAATTTCATTAGCGGTTATTAGGAATTGGTTGTGATAATCAATTTTTAAAATAGGTTTTTTAATAAAAAAGAAAAGTTGTATATTATCTGACTAGCATCTTGTCTCAAGTTACTTTATCCCTTGCTCTTCACTGGTCCCAAGTTATAACTGGATAATACCTAGTATGGCATTATTACCGAGTGCTGGTATAATAAGTGTGACACATTCTTTTCTGATGAGGACAGCAGGACAGCATTTGGTACAGTGCAGTTGGGCTGCCTGGATGCCAGTATACAAAGTCATGCAGAGACTACTACAGCTGTAAAAACTTAATTGTGAAACTACTTTAAATAAAAAAAGAAGGAAAATGAGGCCAAAACTCTGCCAGGTGACACTAGTACATTACCAGTCAACAACAACTTTGTAGTAAATGGAGAGGGGAGCACCGAGCGGGAGAAAATCTGATTGACAGACTCTAGATGAAGAAAGATTAATGATAGACACGCAAAACAAACAACTTCCCTGATCTCAAAGATGACAGGTTAACCAATGCTTTACTTTTTCTTTGAGGAAAAAACTCTCTGCAAAACTGAAGCCACAGAGTGATAATGCATTAACAGTTTTGAAGAACCGTCTCTGATCACAGCGACAGCTTCATGAAGAACACTTACAACTGAATTGTAACAATCATCCGTCATCTGACACACATCTGGGAAATTGTAAGTGCAGGTCTGTAGATCCAAGCAAAAATTGCATACTGCTAAAAACTTAGCAAATCGTACTTTACACCATTTTCTTTTTCACTCAATGAGTGTATGTATGTGACAACTGACTAGTATTTTGGCTAAAAATGTCTATCTCTAGCTGCTATAGTTATTTCCTCATTGGTTTTGTTTTGTTCTACACAGTGCACGCAAGAAAATTTCAGTTAATATAGGAAATCATTGAAAAAAAAAATCATTGACATTAAATTATTGTGTATAAGGGCCATAGTAAGAATATGACAGTAAAACAAAACTCAAATTTGACACAGTCACACTATTTTACTTTCTGGGTTTTTATTTGCTTCCTTGCTGTTTGTCAACAGCTGAAAATATATCCTCTCAGCGGAAAGAACACCTCTGCTACATAGAAAAAAGAACAACAAACAGTGAGTGAATGATAGAGGTGAGCAAGACTAACAGGCTGAATGACTGCTTCCAGTGCAGCAGGTTGAGCAACCTCTAAAAATAAGCGGGCTGCAGAGGACTATCTGGTGAGTGAGGCATTTTACTATGTAGTGTGGCCCTTTAATGCATGACTCACAGCAGAGGCTCCAATGGCACGGCTGGCTTCACACCAGGAACAGCCAAAACCATAACATGACTGCTACACTGCAAATTTTATGCCTGGCTTTAACAGACAAAATCAAACACACACAACCCTTAAAACTCTACAACACACACACAATCACAAATACACACATCTAGTAAAATTAATTTAGTGCTTAACTATATTGTTCAAGCAATTCTTAGACTAAGGTCTGTAAAACTTAGCTCCGTTTTGATTGATTTGTGTGCCTCTACTCTCCCTCTTACATCACCAGCCTTAGGCTCCACTCTTAAGCAGCCTGGGCCAACCTCCAAGGAGAAATTGGCCTTGGCCAATGATCTCAGACCAGCCTTCTCCTCTACATCAAACACTCCATGTTTAAGCCTTTAAAATGGGATAAGAAGAGCAATAAAGAGGGAGAAAGTGAAGTGCTTGCCTCATCTAGCTGCTTACTCCACTGTCTGTCTGCTGACTGAGAAAAACATGGTAGTCTGCAGTAAGGGGGAAGAGGGTCTCACACAAAGTATCCTTTCATCCACAGCCAGGGGTGAAATTGTTTTATAGAATGCTGACAAATCTTGGGAAGTTCTGTTTTAAAGAAGATATTGAGCACAATAGTGCCATAGCAAACTGATGTCATTTAAAAGTTTGACTGAGCAGTTATCCACCGCCATTTGGCTCCAATTCATGCAGTAATTCCTTCATAGTGAAAGGCTCAGATCATACAGTTTTACACTATATATAGAAGATAATGAGTCAAAAGACTTTTAACACCAGCCTCCCAGTTGTACTCCTGTGCTAGAAATACAGAGAATTTTTGATTGCTATGGTATCTCCTGCTCAGTGAAAAAAAAGAACCCCACGAGTGTGAAAAACCTCCTGTTTGATGTGCTGAGCACCTAATTGGCTACCTCATTTCAAATTGTCATTAGCAGTGCACGTTTGAGTTGTTTGGTGACATGTTCAACAAGGTGCAAGACAAGATGCGTTCAAGGTTCTAAGCTAGATAGGAAGGAGACTTCAGCAAGAAAGCTAATGCGGGCTGTCATTCAGCATTTTTAAATAAAAACTAATTAACTTCATATTTGGCAACATTTTTTTCCCAAAAAACTATGCTGAGGGTCTCAACAACATTTTTATATAATTTTTTGAAAGGCTGAGAAGGGTAACAGGGCATCCAAAGACAATGGATCAAACCCCCAATTTAATTAAAAAATTATAAGTTATTTTCATATTTTCAATAAAAACTAATGGGTTTTAACTTAAGTGATGTTTTCACATGTAACTTTGCCGAAAGACTAAACAGCATAACAATATAATTAGCAGACGTGTTGCTTCAGTATACCGCTGTCTGCCTGTGTCAATTAACCCCAACCAAACAGATCAAATCAGATCCCATTTAATCAAAACTTTGTGAGTTTGAACAGATGTGTTACTAAGCCCAACAATGTACTTTTGAGCAATACACTTAACTGCCTCAGAGACAGTTGGGTGGAGACAAGAGAGACATTATGGATAAGTGATTCCCACTATGAGCTTAAATTACTTCTAGGCGAGTAGAATAACAGTCATTTTCTGTTTCAGTTAAGAGTCTAGTTGCTGTCTAGTGGGTTCTAGCTATACTGAAGTCACTTTCCCACCAGTAAATCAACCTTAGATAAGACAGTTTTCCAATAACATTGGGGGAATTCCACCGATACAGCAAGTACAACAGTCTATGTGCTGATCTATTACAGTCGTCTGTTCATTAGAAACAGCACTCATCTACTTCCAAGAGGTTTTCTGTACATTTATGTTCAACTTATCGGATTTTACAGCCCCATTGGCCAATATGCATGTATGCAAGTTTTTTTTTAAACATACTGTTATCAGAAGATTCAGGCATTGTTCACATATTCAATTCAGTATTCAGAGAAATGTTGTGAAGAAAAGAAATCAGAACATCTGTACTTAGCAGTACCTTGTTGAAAAACAGTCTAGACACATGAGATGCAGAAAAAACAAAAGCTGAGAAATAGTCAAATAAACTACTCAGCCAAAACCACAGACAGTCATTTTGAATTATCTGTCCATGTAACCACAGGAAGAGATATGGTCTGCTGCAGTAAACAAAAAAGAGGCAAAGCTGATGACAGACTCATACTCAATTGAATTTGGCAACACACAGGAAAGTCCTCATCTTCCAGATGATTGGATGTGGAGCAGAGGGACTTTCTGCAACCATGCAGATTACAGCGTCTCAGCAACCACACAAACACAAGGAATTGAAGCCAGCCCAATCAGATTCATCTCAATCACTTCTAAACACACTCATATACACCTTGGTAAAAACAATGTTTTGGATTTTCCAATCAAATAAAAATTGCATTACTTAAATTATTGTTCTTGTGGTTTTTAGTTGAAGAAAGGGACAGAAAATCACAAAACAACAGACAGTTTTTAACAACACCAACAAAGGATAAACAAAATTACATTACGGGCATGCTATACAGGAAAATGTTTCTTAGAAAACGGAAAGATTTTTTTTTTTTTTTTTTTTTTAACATTAAACTGTACATCTATCTTCCAATCCTGAGTATAGGGACTTCTGCAACTCTCATTGAAAAAAATCTTTCTTAACTAGAAATAAATTTGTAGAGGTAGTTAATTCAAAGACATACAAATTGATTGGTGAACTCTGAAAGTAACTTCTCTACTGGTCAGTTTTCTCAGTAATTTGGCCATTTCTACTGAATGAATACAGTGAATGATGGGTGTCACCCTGTAAAAAGTCAGCAGAGGGGCAGTGAACAAATTCCGCTTGGTATGTTCCTTTGAGGAAATGCCTTTCTGAATACATTTAAACACAGCCAGCTTACAGGTGGTTTGTGTGTGAATGCATGTGCATGTGTGTGTGTGAAGCAAGAGCAAACTTCCTATTACTTCACTGCAGTTAGGCGGTAGCATGCTGATTCTGGCCAGAATAGTTCTACTGACTTGCGAACTTGCCCTGATAATTAAACTGAGACTTCTCTCAAGTATGAAAGATAAGGAAGTGCCTACCAACAAAAACAAAAATATGTTAACCTGGACTACAACTATTCAAGGGCAAATCACAAATGGTTTCAATCAAAGTTTACCCTTGAGGATTGTGCTACGATTTAAGAATTACTCAATTTATTAAATGCTGGCCACTCTCCCAGACACAGCTACACTGCCAGTATGAATATTACTAAGCAAGTCAGTACATTGTATGTCTTTTTGAATACCACAGAGTTAGTTATTTGGTAGGTGATTGTAATAAAAGCCAACAGTTCCCACTGCTAAAGAAGAAGGCTAACTGGCTTGCATGCATTGCTTCCTGGCAACCTTTGTATTATATATTAGTGTGTGGGTCAGCAATCTGCTAGTCATTCATATTCTACTTGATGTCAAACTGTGCAACAGTACAATATTTTGCTTACATGCTGAGACTGGTGTCACACATGCGGAGCCCTCTTTCATTAACTCAAGTTCACTGTGAACACATTACTGAGCCCATTAGATTAGATTAGATTTAATCTATAGTGATGATGTGACATGATGATAGGCCTGACAGAAAAAGAGATGTTAAGAAGCACTTACTCTTTTTATAACCAATAGTTATGAGCAAAATAATAGTAATGGAAGACTTGTAAGTGCTCTATTACTCATCAACAAGGGTCACAGGACAAAACAACAAATCCAGTTTTCTTTGACTAACAACTACCATCCAAAAATTACTAAGCGCACCTACTTAAGTAAAAAACCATCCCCACCACCCACCAACAGCCTCTCCTACTTCTTCTTGACTAAAGTGTGGAGTGAGTGATGGGACAGCTATCACATTTCCCTTCACTTTTCCCTTCCCTTCAGTTCCCTTCACTTTTCCCTTTAAAACTGTGTTTGAATGAAGGATACAGGCACAAAGAATAGTGTCTGGCTCTTACATGTACAATAAAAACATATATTAGAAATCAACCACATTTTTCTGATACAAACCAGAGCGCTAATTTCTACCACAGAAAAAACGATTTAAGGACCACCAGCACCAAGGAAAAAGTTAACTGTCTCTGTTCAGAATGTTTTTTAAAAAGTAGTGAGAGATAATAATGAAAAGAAATGAAATAGGGGGGAAAAAAGGTACGAGCTCTGATTGGGAAACTTGCTATCTTTCTCGCTGACAGTGGCTTGACACCTCCGGGGAGTGGCATTTGAAAATTCCTAACATTTTTGCTGCAGCTAAGACACAAGAGCGAGAAAGCTAGGTAGAGACATGATCCAAAGCTAAAGGAGTGATTCCTTATCTGGAACAGACTCCAAGACAAATCCAATCAGCATTTTTTTTAGACTTTATTTTTTCAATTATGAATGTCACATTAGTCAGGTAATCACAGTCAAATTTTCTGCACATCTGCATTCTTTATTCAAAATCTTACAGCCTTAGCCAGCAATTTAAAAAAATAGACACATATCCCAACAAGGATCACAACAATATTAAGTACAAGACAAGCTCATGAAAATAATCTTTGAACTAATTTCAGCTACAACTCAATACAGACTGTGACTAGTAAAACAAATTGTGATTATCACTCAACAACTTCAGCCTGCTGTGCGCTAGGGAGTTTTTTGCAACGACTGCAAATAATTCATTGAGATGGATTCGGAGGTCTATCTTCTTTTTAAAGTCTTGTACAAACCTGTTTTATTATGTTCATTATAACTCCAGAGAGAACTTCAGATGTTATCAATTTATCATGCTAAACTGATTGAGTCTCATTTTGTCTTGCTGTCACTGTATTTACTATGTAATATAAAAAGCATCAGCCTCTTTTTTTAAATGCACGGTTAGGCGTGATGCAGCGTGTTCCTCATGAAGCATGTCCAGCTGGGTTCAACCAATACAAAAAGTTTCAAACTGGTTTGCTAAGCTTAGGATGCAGAGACAGGGATTACGGTGGCAGCAGTAGTACAACTCTAAACGATAGCACATCACATCAAAACATAGGGAGGTAGCACACTGTAGCAATGAGCTAATCAGCTTTCCAGGGCTCCTACTAACTAGCAGCATGCTGCTGGCTCTCTACAACTACACCTGACAAATGCTGGTTAAGTTGATTTGGAAAAAAATCAAAGTCAGTTCAATGTTCATTCCTCCCACCAGCAAAGCCAGGAATCTGACCTTGCCTTAATGTCCAATCTTATATTTAACTAAAATGTAACAACTTATTCTGGCGCAAGTAGTGGTGCTCTTTATTTCAGGCCAGGTGCAATGCCTCAATTATAAAATGCTACAGGAAATCCTGAAGAATTACCATTAAGAACAGAATTCATGCTTAGTCAATTTTAAGGTACCTGTATTGGCACCATAGTCTTTCATATATATATGTGTGTGTGTGTGTGTGTGTGTGTGGGTGTGTGTGTTTTTATCTTCTCTATAATGTGATCACTGTCTTTTGTTTAAGTATCTTGGACTTTTCTAATCACAGAGCATGATGCTAATGCTGAGCCTGTGTACAGCTGTGTTATGGATGTCTCTATGCGTGTCTGTGTTGTCTCTTCAGCATACCTTCATCATGCCGAGTCTTGCTTTGAGTTGTGTCTCTCTTATCAGATATAGTTCATCTTTCTTTCTTCACGCCTCAGTGTCATTTTACTAAATCCACATAGTTAAATAAGAGTTAAAGAAAGAGACTGACTCAAATAATGTTCACTATTATGAAAGTTTTCAAATTGAGAGCTTCAGTCTCAGTATTTCCATTTATCTAATCAACTGTGTTCATTTCCACGTTATCTTTCAAGTTGAGCGGTCAAACTTCTAAGAGTTCACTGCAAATTTTGATCCCCTTCCTGTCTGTGTGTCGGGTCGAGGTTCAGCAGAGGGGAAGGAATTTCCAGGTTATTGTTTTCCTTTCTTCACATAGTGCTTCCAGGTAAAGAGTTTGTAAAATATGGGTCTTATATAAGTCAGTAACAGACAGGAGGATGTTAAAGTGGAGGGAGTGAGGGGGGAGAGGAAGGAAGGAAGGGAAAGAAGGGGGCGGGGGGTACTGAAGGCCACGCAGGCGAGCTGACTGCCAGGCAGGCTGTCTAAATCAGTGTGCTCTCTGTACTTCTCTCAGTCACTCATACACACAATCAGTAGAGAGGAAACTCATAACTTCATTTTTTCCCACTGATCACATAAGTGGCTGATATGAAGGGCTAGGGGTTACATCAGTCAGAGGGAGACGATAGAGCTGTTGCTCTGAATGAATCACCTGTTCACCTTTGTTTACCCACAGCACCGACTGTGAACACAATACCTCAACTTATGCCCTTAATACCAACATCCTGTCACACATTACACACACCTGGAAGATGAGTTCGGCCAACTAGACAACAAACACACTTTGAAGTTGAACAGTGTCTATCATTATTACCCAAGTTTTAAGACTTGCTTCACAAACACATAACCTGTAGTCCTATGGGCAAACAAAAAGCCCACTGCCATGTACATACAATATAAGACATGGAAGTCTGAGAGGAGACATAATACTGGAGACCAACAGGTAAGACAGTCATACTGTAAGAAAAGAATATGCAAAAAAAAACAAAAAACCATAGGACAGAATTATTAATTTGTGTTTCGGTTTAATCTGTGAATCAAATGTGAGCAGAAAAGCAAAAGGGTGCTTCACCAAAAGTATGCACAGTGGCATAAAACTCTAATATAAGCTGATAAATATGTCTGAAAAGTGTGTCTTTAAAAGAGCTTTGTAAGGGACTAATCAGTCTGGCTAAAAGTTTTTCCACATGCCTTACAACAGCTTGAATGTCCCAATAGTAAGCAGTCCTGAAATCTGAAGTGAAGTCTTTGGTCTAGTCATTTGGTCCACAAACAGGGTCCTATGTAGGACTCAGTCTACCCAAGATCATAAGATAAAGTCAGAAATATACAGAGAGTAAGCACTGATATCCTTTTTTAACACAACACAACTTCCCACACCACCACTGAGTGGTCAAACAAAATTACCGGTTTGCCATGATTTTATCATCTCCAAATGAATGCAATCCCAAAGCACATTTTTTACACTCAAAGTCTGCTTTTTTTCCTTTTTACACATATAACTACTGTGAATACGCATTGAGCACTGCCATAACACTGGTAAACCTACTCTCCAAAACTGTACCTGAATACATCTTTTGTAGACCTTTACAGTGCTTACGCTGCTCTCCTATTGTTGAAAGCAAATGATTATTGCTCCTAAATTGTGTGAGAGTGCTAAAACTACAAGTCAATAGTTGACTAATAAATTAAAAGAAATTGAATAGAAGAAAATTCTAGTTCCTCAAATGTGGAAAATACCAGTTTTCCTCATCTTATGTGATATGGGAATGGATCATGATATTCCTAAAGTCATTTAATTCAAAGAAATCGACTGTTTTATACAATTATTGTCTTGTACACAAAAAATACATTTTAACTTGTTTTTTTCCAGTGCTTTGTATTGTATTGTATTGTATTGTATTGCATTGTAGCTATCAGGCGCTAGAATAACTTGTGTGTCACTTCTTTGTCCTAACGAGGCCAGCAATATAGCATCAGACACAGCACTGTGAAGTCGGCTAGATGCTGGTTTACAAACAGGAGAGATAGCCATTGAAGCATTCTGTGTGGAACTACCTCAAAAAATGAAGGAAAAGGAGGTGCAATGCATACTCTGCCTGGCGGAATTCACATATCAATTCAATTCGATTTTATTTATATAGCGTCAAATCACAACAAAGCTGTCTCAAGACACTTTACATATAGAGCATGTCAAGACCACACTCAATAAATACATTTATATTTTACATTTATAAGAACCCAACAATTGAAAACAATTCCCACATGAGCAAGCACTTGGCGACAGTAGCGAGGAAAAACTTCCTTTTAACAGGCAGAAACCTCGGACAGATCCAGACTCAGAGGTGGGCGGGATCTGACGGCATATCACAAGTCAACTTAGCACACTGATGGAGTGCGAAACACCAAGCATGATAAGAAGTATCATTTGCTGATCAACACCAGACAAAGTCAGTTTGATGGTAGACACGCAACACAAACAATGGCCCTCATCTCAGGAGAACAGCTAAAACATGCTTCACTGTCCAATCAAGACAAAACACTACTCCAAAACCGAAGAAACTATATGATGATCAGGCAAATGAGTTGCACGCCTGGTAGATAGGGTCAAAAAAATGGTCTCTGACCTCAATGGACAGTAATGGACAGCACTTAAAAATGTAATGTTATGTAATTGTTTCGTGTCATTACATGAATAGTCACAGAGTGCTGTTCTGCAAAACCATGCAGCATACTGCTAAAACCTGACAAATGTGCTGTTCACAAATCTTTTTCAGATTTAAGTACGTTTCTGTGTGTGTTTTTGAGTGTGTGGCCCATACCTATTTTGATAAGAACTGCTTGACCCTTGATGTTTCCATTATCTGAAATTTAATGATTTACAACATTTTCTTGTCTTATGTTATTGTAAGTTGAATATCTTTAGGTTCTAGATTGATATTTGACTAAAACAAGACATTCAGTGAACCCACTAGGAAATTGTGATGGCACGATTCTACTATTTTGACGTCCTATAGAGAAATACCTCATCAATAAATTAATCTATAGGTAAATAAAAAATCTAAAAAATCATTAGTTACAGCACAATTGCCTCTTGGGACAGTGGGAGCATGGGGGTTCATTTTAACTCAAGTTTCATATGAAAAGAGAATAGCACACTGAAGTCTGCCTCATATATATCCTTATTCTTGGTTGTGTTTGGCTGAATGAATTCAGCAAAACCTTAAGTTCTTGGAAGGTCTTGGTTCCTATTCGACAGATTTTTGTGCACGTCTGAAAAGTTAAGACTTACTCTGATATTTCACTGAACAGCGGCAAAGTATAATGTTTGAAAAATGAAAGTTTCATTATCAAAGAGAATACCTGCAGAGTTTCAGTGGCACAGTTTAACAGTGATCAAAGAATCTCATTACAGGTTAGCAGGCCAAAAATGATTACAGCTTATTCATGTTCAGTCTCAGACATTTTTAATAACTGTGATAATTGTATAATCCTACGAGTTTGTACAAAACAGTATATTATAAATCTTTTTCAAAGACCAAATTAGGCTACTTTTATAAATAAATGAACCCTGATGCAACAGATTAATCAGGCTGGGTACACTGACCTTCATCAGTTAGGTTAAAACCAGTGTGGGAAATTAACACAAACCACATGCTGGTAAATATTGACTAAGGCCAGTAAAGTTAATATTCAATCATTTTGGCTCATGTCTGGCCTTTGTTTTAATCGTTCAATGGAATCTTGCAGCGAAATTAGCTAATAAAATAGAATAGTAATTGAGACATCCTAGTGGGCCAAGGGGTTTAAGAAGTTATCCGTGTTATCATAGTATCCATGCCTAGCTGGAGACCACTGTTGTTCCCTGCTCTCTCTCTCATCTCATTTCCTATTTTCTCTGTACTTCCCACTTTTAAAATAAAAGGGAAAAAATGCCTAAGATAGAACGCAAGATTCAAGACTGGCTGCCCGCACAGAAGTTTGGAACAGCCTAAGCTGCATGAAGTCTAAGCTAAGTTCAGAAGACGCAAACACAGAATGTGAGGGGCTCTCTCTCTCTCACACACAAACACACACGCACACACAGAGCTCAGACATGTTCAGACACAGCTGAGATATCCACAGCAATGAACCACCTAAGGCATACCAAAGAGAAGTGCAATGTATTTCAAAGTTGTGTTAACCTAGTGTCCTAGTTAAGAGCCTTGTTTTGGTGGATTCTTCTGTAGAGTGATTGTAGCAAATTTTTAAAAGCTGACTACAGGGATCATTTGTCTCCTGGGTCCAACATTTCTAACACAGCCCAGCTATTAGTCTGCTTATCATCTGGACCAGGTTTGTTATTCTCTTTGCACTGTGAGTGCAGTATTAGTTTCACACATCTCATGCATCCTCATTGTGGTGCATCATCTCAGTATTTAATACTAAGTGTAATCAACTGAGACCATTTAAAGTAGTTTTGTTTTGAGCAGTTCTCAACTAATGCTGTCAAAACCACAGTCTGAAACTTAACACATCTGAAGGCTAAGTGAGACTGAGCTTAAACCTGTTTTACAACATAGCGAAGTTCTTCAACACGTCCTCCTGCGCATAACCACACAAACCTCAGCGTGCACAGCTAGCAAGATGCATTAGGTAGGCTTCATGACACAGAAGCTTTGCAATAGTAACAAATAGATCACAGTGTTTCCTCTCCCTTCAGTCAGCATGACCATCACAACAATTACTCTGGAAAAGTAACAAAAAGAAATGCCCACTCTAAATGTCTCTTTTAATCTCATGCATACAGTATTTAAGTTAGTAACTCTAAACCCTTTGATATTAAGTTTGGCCATGAATTATCAATCTGATCGCCTACAGATACTTGAATAAAGTTTTGAATTTGGTTGGGCAAAGACACTGTTGTTGAGTAAAAAGATGGGATCATAAGGCCACATAACAAAACATTACATGCATTGGGGCGTGGAAACTTACAGCAAGACTTTAAATGTCATGGAAAGAATGTTTGTCATGACACTGTGCATTTTTTTTCCCTTAACATTGAATCAGACTTACAGAGACCATTATAAGAGGAAGTCCACCTACAGTATACTACTAGAAGAAGCTTACTTTGTGCCTGGAGTTTCCTGTATATTGAGTTATTCCGACTTCAGAGGTTTAACTTGTGATCACGGAGCTGTGCAGATGAGAATAAACTGGGAATTTCAAGTTACTACAGTAGTTTTAAGACCACAAGTGGTTATTTACAGGCCATGTTGATACCAGCTTTAAGGTAGATCACGTTAACATTAGCTAGAATTGCAGCCAAATCCAAGGATGGAGGTGGCGTTATCCAGTTAACCAGACTGCTAGCTGGCTAGGCTATCCAGCTAGCTAACTGGCTTGCTAACTTTAACTCCCTGCTCGCAAAAGCTAATAGCATGATTTATGTCACTGACAGTCGAGTTTAACGTTATACCTTATGGTTGTTTAACTTGCTTTGTATGTTGAGTCGAAAAGACGAAATAGTTCGCATATAAACACAACACAAGCGCCACATCATGGAAAACTCACCCATTCCTGTCCTTCGCACCGCCTCGCTCTCAAATGTTGGGAATCTCTTATCCAGCAGCCTCACTGCTAACTAGCCACTAGCCAGGTAGACGTGTATAATCGACCACAAAGTGTTTTTTGTCGATTCACTGCCGGGAAAGAAGTTAAGTGGGCCGTATATCCATTCGTCCTTGTTCCAGCAGCAGCAGCAGCAGCAGCCTCCCGAGTTCTCTCTCGGTGGTGCTTCAAGATTATTGTGCAGGAAGTTAACCAGGAGTCTCCACCTTTCTTGGACTTGTCTCCACGGGTCGCAGCTGGCTGCCTGCTGGCTACCTTCAGCCACCAAAATACAAAATAGCAGGAAACTTCGCGATGTTTCAGGCAGGACAGTCCCGCGAGAGGAATGTTTAATGGAATGTTGATCCCCCCTTGTATTATTGGCCCACTCAGCAAGTACAGTATCTATGCGCGCGCGTGAGTGAGCGCGAGAGACACTTAGTTCACTGGCTGCCGCTCCTCCCAACTGTTTTGGTATTGTTAGTGCTTTTTACTGAGGCGCTGGGCTTTCAGAAATGACACACAACTCTGTCCAAACTAAAAAATACAGTATGAATGCTATGATCACTCACATGAACAGATAAGGGTCTTATCCATAAATTCTGAATGAAAATGCAAACAATTGAGACTGCTTTAGCTGCTAGAATTTGTGCTGTTTGGTAAAAATTTAAAAAAAAGAAACATGGCATGATAAAAAAAAGACTCAAGTCAATATTCAATTCATGTCAGAAAAAGTAAATCTTTCGAAGTCAACAAAAAGATATTAGAATCTATCAACAATATACTATACATTCAATCACCACGTACTATATTAATAAAAAAAAAACTGATAAAATAAAAATACATGAGTGTTTAGGTAATACTAAATACAACACACACAATCATATAATTCTCAACATTATGTGATGCATAAACCGTGCAGTTTATGTAACCTAACATACACATCATACATTATTACTATGTTTTGAAGCATACACAATAGTAGATGAAGAAAATAATATAACAAAGGGTTTAATCTAGTAACAGTAAAGTACTACAAACCATCTGTAAGTGAAATCTAGACAGAGTAAAGTGTATGCAAGTTAAAACAGGCCTGTAGTTATGAGGTGCATTTATAGTGGTTTGTTGGTCAAGGTGAGAACAAAAGCTGTTATAATAGTCATCAGCACCAAGCACCTTAACTGCTGGTGTTGTGTCACAGGTGCTATATGTGGTATTTTAAAACCAACTACAGTACAGTTCGAATATCTACTACCAATGCAGAGGTTAAATTTATACTGTGCTGTATGTACAGGGTTTATGTCCACTTTAAACTATGCTATGCAAGTGCAAGAGTGAATGGCAGCATAATTAATGTTAACTGAAAGACATTAAACTGTCCCCATGCTGGGAGTTGAACCCTGGCTGCCAATGTGAAAACCAAGAAGTGACAGCTAGACAGTATGGACCTGTACATCAACATTACTGTATTTTATATTTAGACCCATCAATTGAAATTAGGTTAAATAAATTGAATTGGCTCTCAATACATTTCACAAACTCATGAGACTTTAAGGGAATAGGTGTACTATAATCTATGCTTAAACTTAACATACAGTACCTTGAAACGCTAGGGGCAGACCAAAAATAAATATTTCCCTGTATTTTGGCTCCTTAATAGTTTTGGAGGCTATTTCAGAAGCCAGCTGAGCTCTGTCATTGCAAAATCAGCTTCAAACTCATCCTTTATTGTTCTGCCTCACTCCTTTTTGCCCCTCCTGTCTTTATGCCTTTGTGTCTCTCTGTGTTTATAATTAAGATGCATGTTGATGGAATGAGTTTTGGCAGTGTCATAAATGGTTTGGCCTCAAAGGGCACAACTAAATCTTTCTGATATGCTGGGCGACAACATGTCATTCGAAACATTCACACCACACCCACAAGAATGTGATTGTGTGGAAAGAAATGAAGTGAAATTTACTTCATGTTCATTAAACAATTAAAGAGCTCAGCCTGTGTCTCTGGCAGGGCATAAAAATGTCATTCAAGAATTATTTTCAAACATGGCTGAAATGATTAAGCTGTATTCATTAGACATAAGTAAAAAATAAATTCTGAAGTTGTCTTCAAATAATGACCTTTTCAGTGCCTTTCTAGTTAACCTCTTGTTGCGGAGTTCTTCTTAATTTCAGCTTGCCAAACAATTGTCTCAAAGAGTTTTTCCCTCCAAGAAGATCAAATTTCACTATTAAGATCTCTTATTTTCAATGCCAAGATTTTGGTTTTGATTTCAACATGAGGCTTGTAAATCACAGAGACATAAATAACTTGAATTGTCACAATTATGATGCATTTTCTATTGTGGCGATAGGTTTACACAAAAAGGAAAGTCACTGCTGTGCAGTAGATATGCTGCCAGCTGTAAATTACCTTGCTTATCTCTCTTACGTCAGAGAATGAACAGTTAAAAAAGGAAGTAGTTGAGGGCAATTTCATCCTGACCGGATTCATTTAGCAAAATGTCAACAAGCCTTTCAAAAGGCAGCGTAAAAACAAAAATCTCATGCAAATGTGTTTGACCGCATAAGCATCACACACACACACGCACAGACACAGAGCATGGTTCATTGTAGGCCAATTTGAATAACATGCAGTGGAAGCGTGGCTGTCCTAGTCTATTATAGGGATCACTACAGTCCTCATTTACTCTCATTAATTCAAACATCTGTGCTTTCTGCTTTGGCAGCTCATTTTTCATCCATATGTATTCTCTGTAAGGCTGGAGATCACTGGAGGGACATTGTGAATATTTAATCTATACATTTAGCTATTTAAAAATAACATGATATGTGTCGTTAACTCCTTTGACCAATCTAACATCAAAGTAGACGTGAAAGATTTTCTTACAAAGTCTACATCAAAAACTTGGTTACCCTTCATTTAAGCAGTCAGTAGTATCAGAATGATTTCCTGTTAGTTTGTATAATTAATCTAATGTTTTTAATTAGTAGGCTTCTAATTCATTTATTCCAGTTATTTTTTTGAGCTAAGAAAGTCATTTTAGCAGAGTACAGCATGCTAGCTAAACATAAAAAGGCTAATATAAAAATTAATTTATGCATGTATGTGAGGACTAATGCTTTATATTATTATTACAAGAATAAATTAGACCTAATCTTTGTGTAAAGAAAATATAAACATCTTGATTAAAAAAGCTCTCGTAAGATCATGTCTATGTTTTTTAATTGATCATTTTTTATAGGGGAAACTTTACTCTTCAGTAAACCTTTTTTTTAATTGTTCTACTGTTTCGCCTTGACATTAGAAATAAATTAAATGGATAATTTATAATATCTATTTACAGCTCTAGTGTAGGCCATTGGTGCCTCACCCCCTGAACACCACAGGATGGCAACAGTAACACACAGGCAGCAAGATATACACCGCTCCTTGGAACTTACTCATACTTTGCATTACATAGGTGTTAATCTCATATCCCATTTGTCTGTTTCGGTTTCTGACAAACAGTACACATGGCTGGTCATTTGTTCATGAAAGCCTTCATATTGATTTAGTAACAATGACAAGACTGGAAAGCTAGCTGGTCTTGATGTTAAACATATTCACAGTGTAGATTTAGCTTACTGTTTGTAAAGCATGTTGACTTTAAATCTTGCAAGTTTAACATTTGATTTCTTGAGACAAAAGGCTCTGTGAGCTGAGCAGTCTAGAAATATCTCCCTCTGTTAAGCTTCATTATTTTTAATGGAGTAATTAACAACATATCAACTGCATGAAAACCTAATTAGATAGTAGCTGTGATTGCAAAACACAAGAAAATACGGTTAGTTTTCTTTATTGTTTTTTCTTGGATAATGCCCTTGTCGATGTCAATTATCAAACTCTGGCATCCTTGTTATCCATTATTATCTGATAACTTGGGCCTTATCACTTATTCAACAATAATGACTGATTATTTGTTAGAGCAAAACTCAAAGTACTCCTTATTTCCCTCAGTACTAAATTACAAAGGGCATATTAAATGCATAATAAGAATAAGAACACAATAGGCTTCCATACATGGCTCAACAGCAACTTTTTCTCTGTAAAACATTATTATCAAGGAGTCTTTGAGAAAGGACACCTTACATTAACAACTCCAATAAAGCTGCAACAAACAGTGGCAAAAAGTGATAAAGAGCTGTTCCCAGGCAGTAATGTTGGCAACTCCTATATAAACAATGCCAGTTTTAGAACATGCTCTGAATTGACCTGTAACTGTCTGAAAAAACAAAGACAAATCACATGAAAATGCAAGGAGCAGGTACTTGTGTAATGCATGCCTGCACACACTTACACTTTTACACCAGTACTGATAAGGGTTTATATTTGTCTATTTTAACTGTAGCATAACAATTTGACTAAAGCCCCCCCCCCCGTCTTGTCTTCCTGAATCATCTCTAGTAACTGTAAGGTTTATTGTTTCAAAAAACACCTGTTGCTTAATGTAACTTGGCTTCACTGTGCAATCAGGAGCCACCTCGTGGATAAAATGTGAAACTGCAAGCAACCCTGTGAGTTAGTTCAGCCTGCATTATGTATTCATGAGCACACAGAATATGTCAGAGCTGTACATGTTATCTACAGAACTGTAAAAAAAAAAAAAACACTGAGTAAACTCTAGCGCTCACTCGAAATGCTGATTTTTTAGAAATTTCAATACAACAAATTTAAATTATTGAAAATAATGGTACTGAAAAACACGGATGCCTTCCTATTTCATCAAGCAGTCAAACACTGAGTAGATGGGTGTTACTCTAATATTCCAAATCATGCATTCTAAACCAATATTAGAGTTGTAAGCATATATTAGTGTCTATTCGAGTATTTTTAACAACTGTGGCTCCTACTGCAGGCACTCACTGGTGTGGGCCGCTGCATATACAGAAAATGAATGACAATATAGTAAAACAGTTGTGTTATTACAAAATATGTCTTATTAGAAGAAGATATTACTGCTGACATATACTGTGAGATATAATAGCACATGTTATAAAGCACTACTGCAAACGAAAATCTATCTGAAGGACTGAGGCAAAATGTTTACAGACTGGGTCATATATTTGTTTTCTTTGTGTTATGTTGAGCAACGTTTGCTGACTTCCTTCCTCAGTCACTGGTGTTTCTGCAGAAGTTGGCAACAGGCAACGAAGCTAGAGTTACTTTTACCACTGATGGAGGTGAATATTTCTTTGAGTTTGAACACCACTGGAAACATTTGGCTATGAAAGTACACAAAACAACAAAATATGAAACAAGGAAAAAGCCTCCTTTTAAAAACAAAATATTACATATAATAACTTTGAATTAAAGTTTTCCCAAGTAAACATTTTTAGTGTAGTTTATATTGAAGAGTCAAAAAAGATAATCATGACCTGGATGAATGAGAATTTACACAGACAGTGTAGTTTATACTTCTGTATCCTCTGTGTGTAACAGAACATGCATTTAGAAAATAACTTTTTCTGTTTTTTTTTTTAATTCTTACAATTATAAAGCATTTTTAGTGCTGAGTAAAGGCAAACATTTTATTACTTTTGTTAATAGTATGTGTTCTATATGTATAGATTTTGATTGCTCACTTTTATTAGCTTATTTAATTATTGCTGTCCGTCTAACATGATATTTGCACTTAAAATAACATATGAGATTACAAAAAATTATTTCAACCCAAAACGCAACAACAAACAACAAAAACAACAACAAAGAAACTTAAAAAGCCTTTTGTTTAAGGGAGTCACTTATCAGGAGTTTATTTGTGAAGTGTAATTACCAGGATTTTCCACTAGTGGTCAGGCTAACACTGTTAATGTTACGAAGGCATGATGAAGTTAAGCATGTAGGTTTCTCTCAGGTGTTTTGACCATGGATGTATTATGGTTTTGACACACACACGGGTTCAAGCTAAGTGTCTACATTCAAAATGTATTTAATCAGATATAATGTATTGATAGGAATATAATAGGGGATGTAATGATTTTATTTTGAAAAAGAAAGAGATAGAGACAAAAAATGCAAAAAATTGAGTCACTCACAGCGCTAACAACATGCCCCCAATCAAACTTTTCCTAACCACATTTGGAAATCTTCCACCTCTTATAAGTGTTCATGTGGCAGTCTGTATCTGGTAGATTAAGTGTTTGACCACATGTTGACACAAGCCTTCCCAGAGCAAACATTTCAAGCAACCCCATTGTTTCTGAGCCACCCACTTACTCACTGTAACAAGTACAATTGTTTTGGAAATAAACCACTTGGCAGAAAATTTTGATCTTGTTTTAGCTGTCAACTTTCAAATATTAAGCTGTTTTTCCAGACATGATTATTCAGTTGGTTAAACTCTGAAATCTACAACCTGTGGATGTTGGTATGAGCATTAATGTCTCCTTTTAGACATCTTTAGGCCTCATGTGTTAGACACTTGAGTTTGAGTTTGGCTTGTTACCAGGAGACTCCACTTGACAGCTGCTGTTGAAGCTTTACGACTCCAACATATTTCCATTGAGCAGCTTAGCTTTGGTTGCCTGAGAGAGAGTCAAGCATTTACTACAAGTCATCAAAGGCACTCACGCCCAAACCCGGAGGGATACTCCATTATATGCATCATGGGTGGCAGTTTTTAAAATCAGGGATGGTAAAAATGAACATTTGGTCATAGTATAAACAACTGAGTGAAAAAGAAATGCAATGCTTCACATGAATGGGTCTCACCATGATAAACAAATGTTGGTTGGTCAGGGGCTGCTTAAATACAAATGAATTTTTAAACAGTGTGGCTTTTATGGAAGAAGTAGAGACTTTCAGAGATAAAAGGAGTAAGAGGGGCCAGTTTCAAACTGTTGGTAACCCAGTTCATTAGAATACAAGACAGAATACCCTCTGTACATAGGCACTTAAATAGTGAGTGTTAATACAGACTGGTAAGTTTAGTGATATAAAGAAATGTATTAGCATCATTAACATCTGGTGAGAAAACACCAGTAGGTTACTTGAACAGAAATCTGTGCCTGGGGCTTGTAATGGGTATAAACAATGAAGTGACATTTCCACAACAGAGCTAAATGAGCTATGTGATTATAGCAGACCTCCAACAGAGACATGCTGTGAAGATGAAAATATCAGTACAGGCTCCTGCTCAGCTACAATGTATTTGCTTGTCTGCCACCAGGACTGAATTGTTTCATCTTGTTTACCTCTGACCACTCAAGTTCTTTTTTTTCTTTTTTTTAGCACACTCAGTTGAATCAGTATAGGTTTGACATTCCCAAACGTGATGTTACAGGCTCTTAGTGGTTTCATCTGCAGTGATAAATACCACTAAATTAGCATTTTATACCATAATCTGCCAGGAAATGACGGACAGATTCTCTCTCTCTCTCTCTCTCTCTCTTTCTGTGTGTGTGTGTGTGTGTGTGTGTGTGTGTGTGTGTGTATGAGTGTGCATGTGTATCTGAAAACTGATCCTCTCATTCAAATACAGAATGAAGACAGTTGAACCGGGTGGTGCTGACAGACTTTTTTGTTCTTTTTAAAAATCCCTTCCTGACATGTTTGAAGACGGATAACAATTCATTGTTTTGAATAATGAATTGTCTAAAAGGGGTTTTCCACAAAAATCTACCCCTCTATCCTAATTTAAAATTTAGAACCAATGAATATGCATATTTTAAGAGCTTCAAGTGTTAAATTACCTGACAAAAGATGTCACCTACATCACACGTTTTCTGAGGACCTCTTATTTGTCAGCCAACCCAGTTGCCCAGACCCAATGTTGGTATTGGTCCTTTCTGATTTCTGTTCTTGCATCTTTTTTATTAGAACTTTATATTTCTGTTAAGGTCTGCTCAGGTGTAGGCACAAAAATGGCTTGTTTAGGGTTGGGAAAAGACTGAGCATTAGCTTAAATTACCTGGCTTGGTAACTAGGAAACTGGTGCGTAATGTCCCAAGACATACTTGTTAAAAACACCTGGCCTTTGCTTAAGTTATCCATTTTAAACTATCAACCTCAATGTGTTCTTGAACAGTGATCTTCTGTTTGGAAGTTATCTTACCTGGGTGTTACATGACCAAAGTTCCCTTCATCCTGCCATTAAGAGAAATCAGCTCATTTTGGCCTACATCAGAAAGACACAACACTGATATGTACTGTTAAAATACTGATATTTTACATGCAAAATGTACAAATTGTATGTGATTAGCAAAAACATAAACCTGTATCAATGGCCACTGAGCAAAAATATCACATTTGGATAGACCTACGACCAATAAGAGCAAAAAAAAAAAAAAATTGACTTGGTATTGACCTAGTTAACCTGACAGCACAACATGCATCACTCAAAGCACAGGTGAAACTACAAGCTTGTAAGCTCCCACTGAATCAGAGTTTAGGGAAACCAGCATAACACTATTAATCATAATACAAAGGGCAGTGTGAACAACAGCGTGTGTCTTTGTTTGTATTAGTGCTGTTAATATGTCTTTAGTCTTGCATAGTCTGCCTATCTCAACAGAACTGTGCTGTGTCAACACTGGAAAAAGGTTTGGTCGCAACTCAGGTCAACTCCACAACTACTTGTAAACAAGCTACTGTCATGCAACCAGCCACAAACCAGCCACTAGTTGATATACACACTTGCTGGCATGCAGTAGTGCTTTGTTTTACTGTAATTAGAACAAACTTTTGTATTAGGGCCTGTAGATCTAATATGAGTGAAGATTCAGCCTCAATTTTTTTCCAGAAACAAATTATTACAGAAAATTTGTTATAGTTTACAAAGCTTTCTTCATACAATGGAACCCTGCAGCTTGTGCTCAGACCCCATTGGCTCAGAGATTGTTGTATCAAACCCACCCTATACTAGATAAATGGTTGTGACTGGAAATCTGTCTAAACAAAAGTGGACGTATCTGTCAGAATAGTTATACATTAGCTTGCAAATTTCTCGTGTTTCTAAGTTCTCAACTGCCTTTGCTGGTCGTAAAACTGATAAAAATATCAGTAATATTCCTTAACAACACAAGAAAACTGTGTATATAAAACCTTAGTAAGTACAATAGATTCAAATTATCGTTAAAATTTCCTGCTTGCTTTGTTTTTAGTCACCTAGGGTTTATTTACAACCTACATGTGCCTTGCCTTGTCTACCTTCTCTTTACAAACGCTGCCCAAACTATGAAAATTTAAAACCTATGTCATAATAAGCGGGAATTATCTTCTTAAAAAAATTACAACAGCAGTAATTAACATTCATGCCATGTGGCATGTTTGTGTCGGGTGGGCTGTGTTTGTGGGTGTTGATTGTGGATAGTGGTTGCATGCTTAGAGGACTTTAGTTTATGTGTGTGAAAGGAGGCATAAGGCACACAAACTGTTTTGGTTTTTTTTGCCCTGTGTGTTTCTCTTTTTTTATTATACACAGTATAACACACACTTTCTTTGACACACAAACCAAACCTCCCTTGCCTATAATAACTTTGTGTTCTATATAAGGCAGCTTCACCTAGTAACTGCAGTCTGAGGATACGTGTGGCCCTGCAGCCACTCAGGCTGTTTGGCCCACTGAACGTCAGCTCTGCTCTGCAGCATGAGTGAGCAGCAGCAATGCTTAGGGTGTATGTCGGACTTATCACTCTGCGTCCTGCTCTCAGGGGTTGCTTTGACTCTGCTTTCTCTCACCTTTTTAAACCACAGCCTATTATCTGAGAGGATTGCCATCATTTTCAACTTTGCATGGATTTTCGCTCTGACTCCCATCATCCGAATGAGTCACTGACCCACTTATGCACAGTTCTTTCCCCACCAGGAAAGTAGCATGTTTCATCTCTTTATCCCCCCCAACCCCCCCTTCGCTGCTGCATGTCCACTCACTTCCACTCCACGTGCAGGGCAGATGGTGCTCCAGTCTTTTATCGGATGTTGCTATTTGCAGTAACGTCTGAGGCTATAGCATGCCAGCTTGTGTGTATGCAGACTGTTTACCAACGGCCTGCCTGGCGGGCCAACACGCTGCGTGCATTGTGTCTGGATATCTAGACAGCAGGACAGTAACTGGATGACAGGCTGACTGCTCTGAACAGATGACCCAAGCTGCTCATGCCTCCATGTTTGCTCCACTGACACATATGGGACCGAGGCTGTCCCACATGTTGCCTCATATCATGATAAAAGACTGGCTCAGTCATAACCTGGACCAATCACAGGTGGCTGTGATTGGGAACACCTTCAATAAGTCTCTCCAATGTTTTGCCAACCATTTAGCTTATTTTCTCTCGTTGTTCTGGTATTTTAAACCTGTAGCTATGCTGTTTTGGTTTAATCTCATTGTCTCATCAGTTCCTTTTTTGCACCAGACCACAGTATTTGGTGGCAAGTAATAACCACATTGGTCAGTACCTGCCCAGCACCAAAATGTCAGACCACCAGGTCAGTGACTAGAAGGTGAACATAGTGGAGCATTTAGTTGCTAAAGAGCCAAATTTTTCCCATGGGAGTTCCTAAAGACCAAAACAGAGCTACAGTCCTGACTCCAAAAAATCTGGCATGCTGTGTAAAATGTAAATAAAAACAGAATAAAATAACTTTAAAAAATATGTTTACAGACAGCACTTTTATTAGGATTCTCAAGCACATGTACAAATATCTTTATACAAGATGTGTTTCACACAGTGTTGAACCTCGTCCCATCCTTGCTTGTGAATGCCTGAACTTTTCAGGCATGCTTCTTTCATATCAAATTATAATACACCATCTGTTAACAACAAGCCTGTTCACCTGTTGAATGTTTCCAAACAGGTGTTTTGGAGCTCTCTGCAACTTTCCCAATCTAATGTTGCTCATGTCCCAACATGTTTGAAAGGTGTTCCTGGTAGCAGCTCCAGAATAGGTTTACATTATAAAAAACAATTAAGCTGATGAGCTTAAACATAAAATATTTTGTTTTTTACTGTTTTAAATTGAGTATATGCCAAAAAAACAGGGTTAGGGTTAGTTAATTATTATTATAATTATTACATTTTATTTTATTGATATCACAAACATGACTTCATGTGATATCTATTGTTGCCATCTCTGCTGAGTGAATGAGAAAGGCCAAATTTTGACTTAAGTCATTCCAACTTTATAAAGTGAAGGTTGCTTATTTCAATCAGACATTCATTCCAATTAAAAAATAATCCTATTGTGTTTATTTGAATTATCAAAATGAGTAAAGCAGACTATAGATGACATGACGGTGAATGACATGACATGTTACTCACTCACTCGTCTCTGCTGCCAATCAAAAAATCGCATGCAGACGTAACAATGACCTCATTCCTGCAGCAGAAACGGAGGTAGGCAGGAAGTCTGTAAACCTGGAATTTAGATAACAGTGTGAAAAAGGTTGTTAAATTATTCATATGCTGAGCAATTCAAAGCACTTTCCACACACAACAAAATACACACAGAATGCCCTCATTCTGTGTTAGTGGTTAAAAGGGATGTCATTCTAACTTCATAGAATGGCTTCTTAATGGAAAGGAGGCTGATGTCAGAGGCCTGGTTGAATTAGTTCAAGGCTGCTGGTATTGTATCATAGTTCAGTGCGTTATGGGGAACATTCAAGCTCAAAAAGCAATTATTCAAGCTCTGTTTTTTTTTTGTTTTTTTTTACATTTAAATGAGCAAAAGGACCTGGAGAAGATCTGTATCAGTTAAAACATCACTTAATAAAAGTTAATAGTGCTCTGATTCCAGTGTGCTAAAGTTTTGTGGATGCGGACATAATCAATCAATGAACATGATGTTAGGGGCAGAACCACAACAGAGTATATTGTTTTTTGAAAAAGGCAGATTTTGTCTGTTGACTTAATTTGGATGTAAAAGATAACAAGATATAAGTGAACCCAAAATATAGCCAACTGGCACAGAACTGAAGGACTTTTCTGACCATGTAGAAGACAAAACAGACACATGAAGATACATAGTTAGTGAACTTGCCAGTGAGGAGAACGGTGAGCAAAAAACAAAACTTAATCAGTTAGAAAACAACCACTATATTGCCAGTGAGCCTTTGAATAGTTTTTTATCTGTTCGGGATCTTAACTCATTACTGACAAAAATGCATAATTAGCTGAAAATGAAACAAACAAAAATACTCTCTCTTCAAAGGCAAAATGTGCTATCCTGTAGTAAAGTTTCCAGTAAAACTGGAAAATTGTGTACATCAGCTTGCTGTGAGAGCCACAAAGTCCCTATCTTGCAGTGAGTAAGTGCCTTAAAAAGATTTGCACTAAAATATAAATAGGATATTCTTTTCTGTCCTCTCTTTTCTACTCTCTTTGCTACTTCTCCCAACTTCACTGTAGACTGCATGAAATATTTGGCTTGCCAGCCCCATAGCAGAGCATTTATGGCATTCAAAAATGCTTTCTAACAATAGAAACAGTTTCTTTTCTTTGTTTATTTTATTTTAGGACTACTTGCTTTTCCAAAGTTTCATACACATTAATGCAGCATCTGGTTGAATACCCCAGAGAATACGAACTGGAACCTGTATAGCCCTGTACCATCATACTGTAAATGCAATATGAGCATAGGATCTTAACAATAAGTTCATTAATTGTTTTTAGATCTACTGTAACTTACAGTAAAATAATTGTTTCTTTAAGTCACTTTTGAAGTAAAAATATCAAGCATTCACTGGTCAAAGCTTCTCACATGTGGAGATTTGTTGCTTTCCTCTGTTTTGTATCTGTATAAATGATTTTTTAGGTTTTGACCATTAGAAGAAAAAAAAACTAGTCATTTCAGCGTGTCTCTCTTAGTTCTGGATTATATGACAGGCATTTTTCTAAATACGATTAATAAAGGAAATAGTCAGCAGATTCATCAATGATGAGAAAAGCAAGTCAGTGTTTTCAGTACAATGTATTTAAGAGAGTCTGCACAATAAATTTCCAGTTCAGTTTGTATACATTGTGGCCCCAGTAGGCTATTTCAACTGAAAATTCAGGTTTAAAAGCTGCTATTGCTTTAACATACAGAAAGTTAAATGATAACTAACTTTTAAACTTTCGTGATTGTGCTTAAGGTTTGTTACATAAGTCATGTTTGTAAACACAATAATGAAACTTATAAAATCATTATGGCAAGCTGACTTATTTCAGGGCTCCTGAGAGGTTCCAATATTTTTTTCCTTTTTTTAAAATTTTTTGGGCACAAGTTAGATACGATAGCTATTCAGTGTAATAGTTTATTTACAGATCAGATAATTAAATGAAGATTAAACTCAATTTAACTCTTTTTGGGGGCTTTTTAAAGGGTCTAAATATTCGCCTTGTAAGTTTGTTTGTATTCCAAAACGATGTAAATGATACATTGCCTAATAGTCTCACAGATAACCAAGGTCACGTCATTCTGGGCTCCAAACTGGGTTCACCTGCAAGACACATCCCTGCTCCTTATCTAGACGGGGTTCAACACACGTGTGTGACTTTTGAGGGACCCCGATTGGCTGCGCGGCCTCGCTAAGTGCCGCCCCTCTGCATGACGTCACCACGGCACTGCCCCTGGCAGCTCTGCAGCGCTGAAGGAGAGCCGCACTGCACACTGACAAGCCTGTACGGGGCGAGGCGGCGATCCCAGTGTGTCCCTCATCCATCATCGCGATGGGAATTACCACAGCGTTCTTTCTGAACCAAGCCCTGATCCCGTACTATCTGAAACCGGTCCACCTGGAGACACGGACTATAAAACACTGCAGTTGAGAGTGTCGCTCCACCAGAGCCCAGCTCAGCTTCTGTCCTCCAGTAAGCTGAGGAGAAGGAGGATGATGAGAACCATCTAGAGATGAGAAGTGTCTCCCCAGCAGACAACTTGGACAAGGACGTTTGCTCGACCCTCATCTGTGTTTTCTAAATCAGTACGATGCCTGCCGTGTGTGTGTCCGCAGTGGTGAGTGTATCACATTCTATCTCCTTCCTATTTGTTTTTATTCTTTATTCTGAGGAGTCCTCCAGCAGGTTCTCCATTTAAAGGGACAGTGCCTGTTTTTTTCAGTTTCAGACTGAACTTAAAATCACGTAGCTCAAATAATGTCTAAGTTTGACAGTTAGATCAAATACATAAACTCTACCATTTACTCCTTATTTTAACGTTTTATCAGTGTGCCACTCACAAAAGACTCACCAGTGGAAGGATGGAGAATGAAAGGGTGCCCACCAACCTATTGTTAACTCTCCAGAAATTTCAGTCAACTGACTCTTGTCTATAGACTGGCAAAGAAATGGCTTGATTGACCAAGAGAAAGTAAGACAGTGAATCCGTATATATATTGGTTTATTTAGCAACATTTCAAATGAAATAGTCAAAATCGTGAGCTCTTTGGCATGTGTTGTAATGGAAAAGGATTTATTATTTCATTATAACTATCAATAGATGGATGTTTTGTGCCAGCAATAATGACGCTAGACAGAATTTCACATTGTGAAAGTGTTGTTCTTTTACGCAAGTGATGTATTAAATATAGTAGACTCAGAAGCTGCTGGAGCTCATGGTTTAATCATCCTCAGTGAGTCAGATGAGACTCCACACCAAGACTTTGCATTTGTTTCTTGTCAGAGCAGAAACCAGGTTTTCAGACATCAAGTCTAGAGGGTTTTTAGGTCTGTCAATGTCATGCAGACGTCCAACTTGCTTGATGACTGTTTTCATGGAATTCAGAGGTTTGAGTTTAATGTGTTTAGTATTAAGGTAGGATTTGGAAAAATGAGACATAATCAAAGTATTTGTTTTTATTTATTCTGCTTTCAAGGGAATAGATAGATGTGAGCTCTTTATTATAGGGCTACTGTATCAACACATTTTTCAAGAGGATAAATGTGCAAAAAGCTTAGCTGAGCAGGATTATTGTAACTTTTAATTAAAAAAAGGGTTGTTTAAGGCCATATGTTCTTTTTTTTTTAAAGTGAACTGCATCAACTGTTTGTCTTTCGCACTATATCTATGTCCTAACTTGTTGAGTTCTTATATTAGACCTTCACATAGTCAGGTCTAGAGTTTTGTTACACAAAGCTTTGGGCTAATGTTGGATTTGTTTTTTTAACTTTCATTCTACAATCGAATTCATAAAGATTTTTTTTTCCATTTTTCTCTGTTTGACAATGCCAGTCAATATCAATGTCAGTCAGTGTTTCAAGTAAATCTACAATGCCCAGTGGGAACAAGTACCAAGGCCTAATATAGTCAATGCATTGCAATGGCCTTTCATTATTATGGTTAGTTATTGAATGAACAAAAGAAATATATTACATTACATCTACAATCTGTTTTCTCAAATTTAGCCATAAAGATCACAGATATAAGCTTTTGCAGACATCCATAGGCTTTATCAATGGAAGATATTTTGACAGGTGACAGTAGATAAAGGACTGATTAAAATAACAAAATGAATGATTGCTGAATACCATTTTATGGATCCAACAGTTGTGCTATTATTAGAACCAGTTAATTTCCCCAACATGACAAGTCAAAATCTATGCCAAGATAAAGTGAACACTTGAACAATGGTAAATACAAGAAAGCATGTTGTTTGAAATGCTGGAGAAATCTACTTCCATCCTAAGTTACCCTGTTTGTCTCTGTGCATACAAACGTCTTTGTGGCAAAGCTCCAAAAAGGACTAGAAAAACAGATGGTGATTCTCCTGGATCACCTCTCCTAGTATTAAACTACAGTAGGTCCCAAACACCCTTTGTACACTTCAAAAGAAATTAACCACTGAGAGTGAGAATTGTGTCCCTAAACTCAGATACCGTCAGTGACATCACACAGACCACTGACTGTATTCAACCTGAAAGAAACAAAGGAACAACAAAAAAGAAACACACATCCTACTGCCTACTATTTGACTGATGGCTATTTGCAATGTGTAAGAGATGTCACATGCGCTTGATGCATTATGGGTATTTAAGATGCAACCCTCTTCCCTTTATTTATCTAAAGTCTATGAGCCTTGTAACAGCATTAAAATCCTTCTAACAGAAGCTACTTTGTGTGGGGATCTATTTGTTTCAACTCTGTATTAAATGTGGTTCATCTTTCAGTTGACATTATAAGTGACGTAAACACACCTGTTGTGTAATTCCTTTTTTTTAAATTTTTAAATGCTTTAACCCTAATTTAACAGGCCACTGTTTTGTTTATTCAAAACTAATCATATTTATTACTGTTATCACTTTCCAAATGCACAACAAAGAGATTCTGTCCAAACCAGGAAACCAAGACTAAGGAGACAAATGATTGCAAGTTATAGTTGAACAAAGGATGATCTCAGTTCCTCCCAGTACTCCCTGTCCAGTCATTAGCAGTACACTCAAACATCTACACAAATAATTATTGTTTGCTATTGTCAGTCATAAATTAGGCACGACTGAATCCAGACAGAGCCTCTTTCTCTGAGCTGAAATGAGCTGCAGGATGACATGAGGTCGCACAGCAACAGGTGCTGCTGCACTGCTTGATGTGTGGGTGAAAGTGTGCGTGTGTGTGTGTGTGTTTTGTGTGTGTGCATGGGCATGTCTGGGTGCACATGTGTGGGTCAGTGCCAGTTTGTGTGCATCTATGTAAGTGTGGCTTTGTGGCAGGCCCTTCTTTAATTGGATAGTAATTACAACTTGATGCATGCCACAAACACACACACACACAAACACAAACATCCCACCCACACCCAAGTTGTGTATGTACACACCTCATTATGTAACACATGTGGTTACACACAAAAACACACTCACACACACCAAAACACACACACACACACACACAAAGCCATAGGCACACACCATCCTAAACAGTGGCTTGATTGTTTTCTGTCATAATGCATTGTGTTCAATTCATTAAGTCATTTATGAAAATCCAGAAAAATCTCAAAAAAAGAACCACAATAATGAGCCATCTGAAGCTCCTCTTGAGCATCAGTCTACTTCCTGTTCTGTGGTGCAGTTTGCTGCTGCTAAGCATGAATCAACAGTCTTGTCACACAATGAGACTGTGTTCAGTTTTCTGTGGCGGTGCTGCAGCTTCTTGCAGACAGACAGCTCTTCCTTGATGCTGACGTGCTGTATATGGTGGCATGCAGCCTGTCTGTCCACGTGCCTGTTCACTGCTTATTTTAGGATGTTGTGAAGAAATATAGACACTTGAGGGGGCCTCTGTCTGTTGTCCGTATCAAGTTTCAGGTTGGTGGTTCTTTTGCCCTTTGTGTGGTTGTAATGAGGCTCAGATACTGTATTCTCCAGCCCTCAGTTTTAAGCAGTCCTGAAACGTGATTCATATAGTAGCTATGCCATGAAATTAATTCTAACATGTTTTTTAAAATAAATTTAACCCTAACCCTAGTACAGTAGATGTCAGCAGTAGGCTCACTCTGTTTTCATCACAAACAGAGCTGCATTTGTCAGAACATCTTACAACAGTAGATAATGTAAAAGATGAATAGATTTTGGAAGAAAAATGCAATGATTCAGCTGTTGTGATAGCAGTATAACTTTAAGTATATATAACTTAGCTGAAGAACGCCCTCCCAGCTTGAAGCTACTAAAGTAGACAAGGATAACTAGCTACCTAACATTAACATTAAACTGATGTTTAAAAGCAAAATTAAGCAAATTAACATTCGCATAACACGACCTTAGCTGGCTACATGGGGGATTTCCAACCTCACACAGATAGCTTTTGTTCAAAAGTATTATCACTCTAAATTATAACTCTTCTCTATTATATTTGACTTTAATGCATGCTGGTTTAATACTTGTGGTTAGTATATGCTTACACTGTCATCATCAGCATAGTTTGGCATATTGCTCAAAGTCAAAACCCAAGACTAATTTATTAAGTGCTTGGCTAGGAAATGCAGGCAGGTCCTGTTTGGACCCATTGTTTTTACTAGCTGGGTGTGTGTGGAGGGCTAGGACATACGATACGGCTTTAAAAATATATTATTGTTAAAAAAAGGCTCTATGTAGAGAGACAGATGTTTAGTGTATATTACACACCTTTATAAACACTCCCTCATTCACTACAACATTAACACTGCCTTCAAGGGTATTTAAGATTATAGCATTTTAGCAATCATCAACTATTCTCAAAAACTTATCAACTCCTCGATTAATCCCAGGAGATACAGCATACTTTTAGCACCTTAAAAACAGCTACTGATCACTGTCAGATATGTCAAATTAAACCAGTGAAGGGTTCACTAATTAAAATGGTACCAACCCGGGTAAAGTCATCTAAGAGAGTCCTCAACTGGCCCTGAAAAGTTGTTTACAAATGAGCTGCGATCTGATTGGACTAAACCCCCAGCAGGCTTGTCTGAGCTAGAAATATTGTTTGACTGCAGTAACTATGTGACTGCTTTCTTACAAGGTAAAATGAGTCTTCCCATGTCACTGCTTTATTACTGCACCATATAAAAACTATAGATCAACCATTAGTCTGCAACAGTGCATACTGTTGCTTAGCTGTTTTTGTAGTTGACTAGTCTGTGAAACCAATACAGCTTTCAGTACTCTCTGACTCTCAGTAAAAACCAGTAAAAGCACACATGGTCTGATGCATGCAGCACTGGCAACCCATCACATGCCTAAAATGTGCAGACAGCTTAGACTCGTGCATATAAACAGGGAAGTGGAAAGAGATTCAGGTTAGGTTGCCTGTCACATGAAAAAAGATGTGTCCTATCAGTTTTACTTTTGTTCCCATTGCCTATAAGCAGATTGGGTCCTGGGTGTGTCTCTTGCCTGAAGCCACTGGTGGAGGTAGAATTACAGGGTGTTCTGCTCAGCCTGTCAACCAGCAGGCAGCGAGACTCAAAGTCGGGGTTTGAGGTGTTTGTTTTGTTGAGTGACTGTGTGTGTGTTTAAGTATGTATATATGTTGCGGGAGGGTGTGTTCAACAGGGACCTGCTCTGCAGTGGTGCAGTGGTGCCACACTGGTGCCTATATGATGTAAACAAGAGCTGCCTGACTGAGGACTCCACCCTCAGATCTCTCTCTTTACCCTGTGTTCTGTCCTTTACTGCATCACAGTCACAGAAGCATCAGCTGAAGAGTCCTCTGAGATCTTCCCCATATCTTCCATATACAGATTGAACCTTAAAATACAGCAATTTACAGCTAATTCTAGCTAGTTACAAATGAGAGATTATGTAATTGTAGTAACATTTAAGATATGGAGACAGTTTTAATTATCAGTAATGCCATAGCCACAGAATACAGTTAACACCTTTTCACATGCATATCTTTTATTTATAAAACTTGTGGAGTTCCACTTCAACCCCTTTATAAAGAAATTGAAAGGAAAACTTTTGGTTGTGTGTTCCAACAAACACAATTAGTCTTGTCTGCTTGGGGTGATATAGTGTTCTCATTCTTAGTACTGGGGTCAGTTGAAGTGTCTGGTGATAGCATTTGGGTAGCACATGGCTCTCTATATTAACCCAAAGCCATTAGTAGTGTTAGCAGTGACAAAGCCAGCTGTCTGTGTAAAGCTGGAGTTTAGAGGGATTCTTGTCACATCACCTTGTGCCATGCACTGCAGATTACATTTCAGATGGGTCAGCCCTGTTAACACCACACGCACCGCAGCCCCCCACCCCCCTACCCCACCCCTTCTACACCCACCTATGAAATACAAAATTTATAATCTTACAACAAACACATAATTAAGAGATTACAACTTTAAAAAAAAGGCAAACTCACTGCTGCTCTTTGCATACTACTGAAGAAGTGTCCCTGTTATTGTAGTGGATGAACTCCCTAGTTGGCTTTGCCCCGAAAAATCTGTTATTTTTTGACGTTTCATAGGAAGAAAGTAAAATGCTAATGAAGCTAATGAAGTGGCGGATAGGTCGGTATTAACTGCGGGAAATTTCCATGAGTCACATGTAATAACACAATCAGCCAATACATTTTCAGATTACAGAATGTTGCTGTCTGATAAACTGCGGAGAATGATGGCGGCTGTCAGTTGACTCTAATTTTTATTTTTTATTATTGATCATTTATTTATCTCTTTATTTTACATGTTTGATGTTCAAAAATTGCTTGGGCCTAGGCCCAACTGGCCCTATCGGTTCAGCGGTCTGTACCTTGTGCCCAACTGTCTGATTGGTCCTGCGCACGAGGCAGATGATGTAGTTTATGGGCAGTGCGGCAAGACATGGACACAAAGTTGGCATACGAGGAAGGCTGGCAGCACTAAGACTGAAATTAATTCATGCATTGCTAAGCTGCAGAGGTAGCTGTGCAGAAAGGCTCCAGACAGTGCCCTCCGTGTGTGTTGTGTGTGTGCGTGCTAACAGGAATGTACTGACAATGTGCCAGCGCTGCACTTTGTTTTCTCTTCTGCTTTTTGTGTCTCAGTTGGCATTTTATATTCCTAATGGCAAACAGGAAATGCAGTTACACAAGGCTGGTTGTGTGTGTCTGAATGGGAGGAATGGATGCTCAAAGAGATCTTCAAGACACAACCACAAAAAGGCACTCTGATCAAATTTGAGCATCTACTTTGCTGCCAACTGCAGTCTTTTTTCTGACATGTTAAAAAGCAGCCATCGCAATTTACTCATAGGTTTAGAAAACATAACTGCTAAGAGATGGGTTGGTGTATTGCTCAGTTTTCACTTACCCTCCATCGGTCTTGTTTTCCATTAGCTTAAAACATCAAAACACTTTGTGAGCAATGTTATAGTGGAGGGTAATAACATATAGTATCAATGTGGACAGCTTCTTGGTAATTGTAAAATATTTCCTGAGTGGCATAAACCATCTTAGCATATAACATTGTGCAAAGCAACAGTAAATGAGGATAACTTAAATATAGACATGGCACCGTGCAGTAAAGATGAGATTAATAATTAACAACTAGGCCTAAGTGTAGGGTTTCTTGGTTACTGTAGGTTATCTACTAACAATAAAATATATGTTTTACTTGTCTATGTGTAACTGTAAGCTAACTTAGTTTACACAGATTGTTCTGGATTGAAAAAAAAAACTCACTAAAAAAACATAAATTATGGTTTCAAATTGAAGGTTTTGGTGCTTGTAGACAGGTCCTGTAAACCTTTTGAACAGAACCATATAGCCATCTACCCCAGCCTCAAGCTTTAATGCTGAATTAAGATAACCACATGATGGCTGTAGCTTCATTTTTGCATACAAACATTAGAGAGAACTCTGAATGCATCTCTTCTGATCACCAACTGAATTATTGGATGTTGGTCTAAACCTGTGTGGCCAAACTTGACCCCATTGTGGAAGCTTAAGCTAGACTGCATAGATTGGAACATATGTAGTATGGCTTGCTAAAGTTTTTGATTTTCACTTGATGTTATTTTTACATAATATTATTGCAACAATCTGCATGTTACATGTTGTACGATATAAAATAAACTAAAACTTTGAGTAAAATAAAATTTCCTCTTTTGGCATTTAGATGTAACCAAATGTGTACACAAATCAAAACAAACAGAGGATAGAGTTGTGTTACATTTTATTTAAGTATGATCATGTTTTCAAGGAAGATTTTTGATTTTTTAAGGGAGGCAGTTAGTCTTTGCCATAACACACTGCATGAAACCCTGAAACACAAATATGTTGGAAGATGCTGATGGTAACCTGCAGTAGGTCTGCTGTGTGTTAATAAACTCACAGATGCAGAGGTAGTTTCCAGGCTAAAGAATAAGCAATAAGGGGAAACAATTTCCTAAGAGTGTGTTTACCTAAAAAAATGAGTTATTAAGCTCTTTTCTCTCAACTTTTCGGTAAAGCTTGGTATTTTTTAATGAGCCCGCTTCCCCAGGCAAGAGAAAATCAGCACTGTGGTTAATGGCATGAAAAGCATGAGCATCCCATACAAAGCAATCAGAAAGTTCCTGTTTTGCACCACAGCATGTCTTCTCTTCCACAGCCACACATTAAATAATGAGTGACACACCTCAACTATGGTAACATTAAGGGCATGCTGTTTCAATAATAAAAAATCTACAAACAAGCAAAAAGAAGCGGGGGGGGGGGGGGGGGGAAACAATTTGGATTAAAAAAACAAAATTTAACAATAAAAAGAGGTTTGTTTTAAAAAAAAACATCAAAATTGTT
>JAQMCX010000023.1:3455947-3486178 GCA_029814765.1 Acanthurus leucopareius
CCCCCCCCCCCCCCCCCCCCCCCCCACCCCCCCCCCCCCCCCCCCCCCCCCCCCCCCCCCCCCCCCCCCCCCCCCCCGCATCCATTGTTCTGTAACAAGCAGAATGTTCCTATTTACTGCTGTGTGTGTTCTCTACCAACGTCTCACTTGTTGTTGATGTGAATGAATGTATTGATGTTACTGACGCAAGTGAGTTATGAGCAGTATGTCGAGAACATGCGCTGATGTTTATGGATGAGGTTCTGGGAATGAAAACAAGAGCTAAACGGATGGTGTGACGAAAGGGCAAGGGAGTGCTAGAAGAAAGGACAACTTTTTACTTTGAGCACTAATCACAAAATGAGTTTGTCTTTCTTTGGACTAGTTAATAAAGAAAACAGTGGGAAATTTCTGTCTGGATCCCACTGTCTTCTTTGATGTCTCAAAAAAAAAAAAACTCACTGGTTACAGTTTCCTCCTAAGTCCATTACACTCACACTGGATTTTCATATATTTAAAGAATATCAAATCACACTACATAGGTACGACCCTGAACCAGGGCTTTCACCACTCATGGATGACCAACATTCACGAGCATCATCAGCAAAATTCTCCCTTCAGTGCATCACTTCAAGCCCTGTTTGTTTTGCATACACACACAAGATGCCAATCTTCATTAGGATTTGTGTGAATACACACACCGGGCCATGGGAACGTTCCTGAACACCTGTCTCTTTCATCACCTGTCTGTCTCCATACACTTTTCACCATACTTTTCTTCTTGGTTTTTCAAGATAAACACACAATTATGGTGTTAAATTTAAAAATCAACACCTGTCACATCAATACACCAAAGTAGGGCAGCTTATCAGTAAAATTGTTTTGGTGTTCACCCCTATAAGACGAAATAAGTGAAAGAAATTCCTCTTTTAGGTCTGTCTTTAGGCAAACACCAAACTTACATGTCAACCCTGTCAGTAACATTAAAGGCAATATTTACGGACTTTTAAAGGCTTGGCATCATATAGTTACCTTTGGCAAAGCTGTTTACTCACCAGTCTAGAAAACATATAGGAGTTTTACTAAAAAACTTAATTCTTTTACTCAGTAAGAGCTGTCTCCAGCGGTGGACAGCAATCAACTTTTGTTTTCCTCTTAGCTTGATCACTTCACTTCTGCTCCGCTAACGTGGTGTGTACAAGTGTGTGGTTGGTATTTTCTAATTGGGACTTCCACAGCACTATTTTTTTCATTTGGTCATGTTGGACTGAGGGCAAACTAGAGGTTACAGTGACCCACTATCGCCTCTTGTGATAAAAAGGTGTTATTACAGGACAGGTCAAGCCAGGGCTAGCCTAATAGCATACTAACTTCAGTAGATATCTTTGCATCGCATTAAACAGACATCCTTGAAGAAATATCAAGGCTGTTATTTCTTAATATTCTGTTGATAGTCTTGATAAATTTCTGAATTTTTCAAAGTAGAACTCTTACATAAATCTCCCTTAAGTTACAGTTTAGCACTTCTCCAGGCTTTACTGATATTTTCAGTTTGAATAGGTTTGCAGGTATTTGATTCAGGTTTAGACAATATTTTTTAGCTTTTGAGATGCCCACTGTGTCAAGTCAGGCAATCACAAAACCATATTTTTTTCCAATGACTTATTTGCTGTGACACGGCAGACTACACATTGGTCCTTGAAGTACAAAGGTGATTGGGAGTAAAGAGCCAGGGTTTACTCTTCCATCTGCTCTATGTAATCACAGTTTTGTCAAGGTGCAACATTTTATTTTCAATTGATGGCCTGTCTTTTTTCTTTACATTTTCATAAAAAAAAAGGCTTACAGTATACTGTGAGAAGCAGCGCATAAACTGTGTGCCAAGGCTGGTGTCACATCTGGATGTTTTCAGATGAATACATGTGCGCTGAAATGACATAAAACATCTTGTTTGCTGTTTACAGCTGGGCACTGAGGGTGCTCTGTAGGCCTACTGATCCAAATGGAATAACATATAATAAAAGCTGTCAAAGAAAGCAAGAGAGGGCAAAAATATTTATATGTGCTAAAATTATTCTGGGGTGTTTCCCGAAGTCCTGGTATTAGCTTTTGATAAACAGGATGAACAAAAAAGATATGAAATTCTACTAGGCAACAGAAAATGTATGAAGCACTTTTGACAAAATCTTTTCTGCAATAAATTCCGATATAAACAAACAACAGACAACAAACCTCATCAGCCAGTTACAGTTATGGCAATAATTCTACTACGTACAACAATGTTCTGTTATTGAACCCTCCCCAAAATAACAGTAAAATGAACATTCAAGTATATTTCAGCTGTAACCTGCAAATTTGGGCATATGTTATTAAATCTAAACATTTCTGTCTTTGGTGACCTCAAGTGGTAGCATCAAAAAGAAACAGTCCTCAGTGCTCCTCTGGCTTGTTTCTACAAACAAGTTTATGCCATTAAGTTTAGAACATTTTGAAGATGATATGACAGTAACATTTTTACATGTGCTACTTAAATTAATTTGGACAAAGAGCAAGATAAACAGCAGGATTTCAAACAAGGACCCTGTTTTAAATTTTTGCTTAGTAACCACATCGTACAACTAGATTGTAAAGATCTGTTAGCTCTTGAACATTACCGGATGTGGTCTTCCAACAGTCAGGCTGCCTGGTATTGTTACTCTGACATGACTCAGTCAATGTGTGTGTGTTTGTGTGTGTGTCTATGTAAGCTTAGACCTGCGTGTGTCATTTCCCTAAACCCAGTGAGCTGCTGGCTTCCCAGCAGAAGTGAGAGGGGAGCCTGGAAAAAAACCCCAAAGAAAGCCAGAGACAGATGTCTGATTAAAATCTCTGCTGTGGTTGTAAAGTTAATGTTTGCTGTGGGGCACTCAACTTTAGAGGGACAGGATGAGTCAGTAGAATGCATCATTGAGATAATGTTGTATTAAATGGGTTTTTGGAAAAAGATATTCCACGAGAAATTCAAGTAAAGCAGCCTCATACACTGTAATCCCAAATGGCATCAATGGAATCTATGTAACCTGACACACAGCACACTCATGTCGGTCTGACTGGCCTCTGCTGTTTCATACCAAATTATCCACTGAGATATCTCAAACAGGCTACAAATTTGTCTGAGTGTGTAAGGCTTGCTCTTTGCTTGCCAGGAAACAGTTTTAGATTGATTTAGTTTTGATGGCCTTAATTAGTGACTGACCTGATCAGTGCTTAAACCCAGTAAATAAAAAGGAATTTGGTCAAACAGTGTGAACAGTAGACTTAATTAATTGGTGATGAGGTGCTTTCGGTCTTTCTCTCTGTTGCTCTGTTAATTCAGCTGTTCATCTGTCAGTCAAACCATGCAGGCTTCTCTCCGGCCACTTTGATCTAGAAGAAGATACAGAATCTTAACAACTTTGGGTCAGCCTGCTATAAAAACTGTTTACTTTGGTCTGAAGAGAGAATTCCCATCGATTTTGGTCTCTTCCTTAATTTTCCTCTTGTGCAACCCTGGCTAATGTTCCCATTTCTTTATTGAGGGGATTATATATTAAAGGTTTATGACCATTACTAAAATTGCACAAACTTACCTTTTCAGGTGAATGAAGAGATTTGTTGTGTTCCTTTATTGGTTTGCATTTTTGCAGACTAGTCATAAAGTGTGCCTTGTTTCTTTCGTGATATCCAAACAATTTCCATGATGTCCTGATACCTTTTTTGTTAATAATTTCCTTAGCTCTAGATAATAATATAAATTCACCTTCAGCTTTCTCAATTATCCAATTTGGTATGTATGAATGTGTGATAGAAATTGGGTGTGTTTTTATAGGGGTGGGGTGAAAAATTGATGCAGTGAAATATGGCAATATTTTGCATGGCAAATTAATATCAATTCAGAGACATTAAATATCAATATTTTATCACATAAAATTTTAATTCCAGTTGCAAATGTGAACTAAAATTTTTGTGTACTAGAATTAAAAAAATCAAGTCAACTCCTGGAAGTGTAAAATGCTTTTGTTTTCCTTTTTTTTTCATTTTCCAAATTAAAAAGATAATGATGTCAGTATTGTGTTCACATTTGTTTCTGCTGCTACCAAGTGACCAAAAAAAGAAAAAAAAGTCTTGTTTACTACATTTCTCTTTAATTTCCACCCTTTCTTCCCTTCTCAGCTCTTATATTCAGTGCTGGTTGAGATCTCAGCCCGGGTTTTGACAACCAGCATCCCAGCTGACCAGCCTCTCCTCTCTCCTCGCCACTATCAGCACACTGACCCAGACTCGGGCAACCAGCTGGTCTGCGATAAGTGCCCGGCAGGCACCTATGTGTCCGTCCACTGCTCCACCGCAGCCGTGAGAGAGTGCAGCCCCTGTCCTGAAGGTACCTTCACACGGGGCGAGAATGGCGTCCAGCAATGCCATCGCTGTCGGGCTCCATGTCCTGCAGGCTTCATTGAGAAAGCACCCTGTACGGCCACCCAGGACCGCATCTGCACATGTCCCCTAAACCACTTCTTGTCGGTGGATGGTGGCACAGACTGTAAGCCTCACTCACTGTGCCCTCCAGGGACCAGGGTGAAAAAGCGAGGCAGTGAAACAGAGGACGTGGTCTGCAAACCTTGTACCAAGGGGACTTTCTCAAATGTGGAGTCCAGTGCAGTTAAGTGCCGAACTCACACAGACTGTCAAGCTCAGGGGCTGGTGCTACTTGCACCAGGGACTAGAAATACAGATAATGTCTGTGGACCACCTCCTACAGCTCCCTCTCCCTCTTCATCTATGTCCATCTTCACAACTACTCTACTGGTGCCTGCACAGCCTGTGCTTGTACAGGAACCCATGGCTTCTTTATCCCCTCCATCATCATCACTGACTGGACCTGCACACAAAGGTTAGTGGGGACCCTGCTCTCTCTCTTATATTTCCAATTAAGTCAATTTTGGTATTATTGCTGATCATGGTAAATACTGTGAATATGTGCTTAAAGGCTTGTACGGTAACTCAGTATCAGTATCTGTGGTTAATGTCCCAAATGGGCTAAAGTATCTTAATAGCCTCAGTATGGATAAACTGTCCTAATTTCAACCCCATAATCATTTTTTTTTGTAAAATAGGTTGTATTAGTTACTCATAACTATGTAATGTGAGTATAATTGAGAAGATGCTACTTGCATGTCTGTGAATTAGAATGGTATTAACTTGGGGCTTTGAAGTGATCGGCCTAGCTTTGCTTGAAGAGTGGAAACAGGGAAAACAGCTTTGCTTACCTCAAGGCTAAAAAATGCTTTTAACTGCACATCTGGGCTGACTAGCAATGCCGTTTTAACATGAGCAGCAATTTAAAAAAATAATAATTTTGTGAGAGGTTTCATGCTTTCACTATTAGATAAACAAATTTACCAAGTATTTTTGTGAAACATCTCTAGCAGTTGCGAGTTGATAGCCCAAGATAATGTAATAATAGTTACAATATATACCAACTCCTAAAACCAAAAATTATTCATTTTCACATTCTTATATAAGGTACAGATTTAGCAAAGACTTCACAATTTGTTAATCCAGCTGCTTCAAGAGGTACTGGTAAAAATATTTTAAGCCGAACATTTCTCTTGGCTTTCAGTCCTCAATTTAAGCTAGGCTAACTGCCTCCTTGCTCCACTAACATATAAAAAATTAATTTATAGTCTTTACCTACAAAAAACTAACATTGTTTTGACATGACATACGGACTTAGGCTTTTCCTGCAGAATAGTGTCTGTTAAAATGAGTTTATTAAATCTGCCTAGTCTAAATTTTCCTCTGTTCACTATAGTATACAGTTTGTTATTTTCTTATGAAACTTGATTTTATTCATTCAGCCCTAAGATATAATTTGTTGTTTTATGTTACATTAAAATTTTTGTGTAAAGTGATAACTATAATTTCAACTTCTTTACACTTCTTTGCGCATTATTACACAAGTTGCTGTTGCAGCATTTACATATTTGGCTTTCAAGTGGAAGTCATAAAGTTGTGAAGTTGTGTCATGAGGCCATGTATAGGGATGGCTTGGCATGGTAGTAACCACACAGGAGCCGCATTGTTAGATTACAGTAATGGATGCGAAAAGATTCCTTGTTCTTCTCCCGCCTTCTTTAATGGAAATGTAATTTAAAATTTAAAATTAATTAATTTATTCTAAATTTTAATCGCATTTCTCTGTACGCAGTCATATGTCTGCCAAGTTAAATAAGAAGTACTTTGGCTTATATTATATTAGCTCACTTGTCTAATTTTGCTTTTGGTGTCTAGTAGCCTTGGTGTCTGACATAACTAAAGTAAATGAAATGGCTAATGACAAGGTCAGGAATTATATATAATATCATTATTTTCACCAGACATACTGTTAAATTACGAAAAACTCAAAGATTTCAGGAAAATGCGACTCAGGGTGTCATGACGGGGGTGTTCATACGGACACAGTAAACATGACCCCATCTGAAGGCACTAAAAGATGATAAACATGTTTTTTCCTGGGGGTATTCCCAAAATGAAGGAGATTTGTAGGCATGGAAACACATCAGTAATGGCTCCCTCTCTTAAGAATGTCACAATCTGTGTCAGATGGAATTAAAGGTATTTCTGGCTTCCTCCATCACCCTCCTGTTTTCTTTTTCCCTCTCTTCTCATCTCTAGATCAGAGAACTTCAAAAAAATCCCTTTTCCTGTTGTCTTCCTGTTCTCAGTCCTCCCCCTTGTTATTTCTCTTGCTGTTTTTAAATCAGTTCTGTCTCAGTCTGTCAGCCAGTCATTTCTCAGAATCAGCCATTCATAGCCTGTAAATCCCTCCTCCCCATAATGACCCCCACACCTATAATACTGTCACTGCTGTTTGTGTTGGCATGGGATCGATGGCTTCTCAGTCAGTTAATTTGACTTTGTCTGTGCTGTAAGAAGGAAAGTGGAGATGGGCGGGTGTGGGTGTTTCACACTCATGACTGTTATTTTTTACCCGTCTCTTACTGTCATTGGAGAGGATGGGATGGGCCACCTTGTAAAAGGAGCAGCAAAAAAAAAAAAAAAAAAAGCATAGTCTGTAACCTCTTCACACAACATTAAATGAGGGAAATAAGCCAAACTCTAATCACTATATTTTATTTTACACAATTTACTCGGTGCACGTAAATAGGCTCTGAAGTTACATCACACATGTCTTAGCAACCATAAATGCCCAGCAAAGAATTAGCTGTAAATGTTAAATATTTATCAACTAGATCCCAAAAAGGACATACAAATACCTAGAAAGACAAGGACTGCTAGTAACTTGACAGAGCATCAAGCCAGTAAACACACGTTCATTACAAAAATAGCATGTTGTCTTCAGCATAAGTTTAAAGAAACACCAGAACTTTATCATGGTTCAGAGATTTTTTGGTTTGAAGTATGTTGACAGTATGTGATAAAAGTATATAAAAAACAGTGAAATTTGTAAAAAAAAAATTTAATTAAAGATTAAAAGCCATGTGTTACTGACATATCTACATTAACCTTGTCATGGAATCATGCACTAGAGCAGGGTCGGCAACCTTAGACACTCCAAGAGCCATTTGGACCTGTTTCCTACAGAAAAGAAAACACCAAGACTTGCAAAACCCTTTTAACATCTAAAAAGAAGATAACATTGCATACATCTATTTTTTTTTTAGCTTTATTCTCTGTATAAAAAAACTATAGTGTGTTGCATTCATGAACTCAATGAACTGGTACAGAGAATTTTTTTTTTTTTTTCCTGCATGCTACAAAAACATTTTGAACATTTTGAACTCCAAAAAAAAGACACTTGTGATTGAGTACGCCACAGCTGAATTGATGTCTTTCGTGTGCTGTCTGGTAAATGTTCTGGTTTCTTTAGAAACTTTTCTTTTCTTGGAATTATTCATGGTTGGCCTTCCGGGGGTTGAAAAGCTCAATGAATTGTGCACCGGCGGATGTCGCACATGTCGCGGTTGTGACGCATATTTTGAGCATCAAAAAAAAAGAAAAGAAAAACAGATAATGAAAATGTTTTATTTTAATGTTACAAGACCACTATACTCTTCAAGTTTAGAATTACATTTAAAGAATAAAAATATAGATGAATAAATGAAAAAAAATAAATTTAAATTAAATTCTCATTATTTATTTTCCAAAGACAGAGGGAGCCGCAGCAGAGCGATGAAAGAGCCACATGCGGCTCCGGAGCCGCAGTTTGCCGACCCCTGGACTAGAGTAATTTTCATCCATTTAGAGTGTGTTTCAACACAGTTTGAAAGTAACAATCTGCCCTCATAAATTACCAAGAAAACATATTTATACCAAATGCTTAGATAATTTCTGCCAATATATTGAGAGTTTTAAAACTGAAATGGTTTTTATTAAATACAATGTGCCTAATAAGAAGGTGTATCAGTAACCCAGAAACCAGAGCATTTTATTTATCAGTCACGTTTGGTGACACACTTTCAGGAGTACTAGAAAAATTTCCTCCTGATTGACAATAGCCAAAAATTTAAGTGTTCTATATATCTTTATTTAAATGTGTTTGAGTCAACGATACAAGGTCACAAGTAAAGGGCTTGTTTAGTTGGAGGGGTCTTTTAAGTGTTTGTATAGCTAAAAGGCACAAGACCTAAGCTTTTTAGCAATGCAAACTATCATTAACTATCATTTAGCTATCATTAAATCCATTGAAAGTCTCTTGTGTTACTCTGAAAAGCTGACTTTGCATGTTATAGACTTTTTGCTGCCAGCCAAAACATCAGCTTAAATTTTGGGATTAGACCTGCACCTGTGTACCTGTCTGCTGATAAAAGGATGAGAGGGATTAACACGCATCAGAGTGACAAAGCAGCCGCCCATTTATGATCTACCATAATGTCATTATACAACACCAATCCCATTAGCAGCAAAACACAGGCACAGAGCGAGCAGCAAGCGGGGTGGTAGGGGCCATGTCCATAATCAATGGTGGTTAATGACCCACTAATATCGACTGACCATCACAGTTTGTTCACATGTTTGAAAAACACTGTCCCTGCTTTTTCCATGTCAAATGGGACAATCCTTCTTGTCCTTTTCCTATTTCAACAGATGACAGATTTATTTGGCAGTGAATATTTAGCCCATTTGACCAATTCCTCATTCTCCTTTTGAAGTTTTTTTTTTTTTAAAAATTGTGCTTGCAATTGAAGCCTGTGTCTGATTAGATTTGCCCGAGCTTAAGCTTAATCAAGAGGCAGACTGTGGGGTGAGCAATTCAGAGCTCATCTGCAGTGAGATTACGAGGTGGAGCACAGCAGGGCCTCAGTATGGTGGAGAGAGAACTGGCAGATTACTCTTTGAAGTTTAGGAAATGAACCAAGATTTTCACTGATGATTTTGAGTGGAGACAACACACTGACGTATAAATTCTCCATCAGATAATTCATTCTCATCAGGTGTCACTTATATTAATAGAATTTTACTTTTATTTTACTTTCCATTCACATGTTTCCTGCTAGCAACTTTAGTCAGCCACTCTTTTTTATAGTGTTGCCATTCAAGAATGTTTGCCTCTGCTGTGCAATGAGCTGGGCCACCTCAAAGCTAGCTACTACAGCATTTTCTTGCTTTTTTTGCTGGCTCTAAAAAAACTGCTGTTGTTGAGCTAACAGGCTAGCTGTCAGTTATCCAACCTTTTACTCACTCCCTGTGCCAGTGTTCAGGGTATAGGACTAATGTTTAGTTTCACACATTTCAGTAATTTTGTAGTGCAGTGCAACCTATTACATTAATTGATTTTAGCTTATTGCAGATATGTTTCTACCTGCAAATTGCCCAATACAAGACTGATACTGGGACCTTGATAAACTGGCCTTGGTGTTTTTTTCCTCTGTGACTCTTCTCTTATCTATTCGGGTTGGATTGTCATTTTGAATGTGAAAAAATTTAAATGGTATCTGTAAAAACTAAAGGATCTAATGTAAAACTGTTAAATTTTGTTGTTGTTTGTTAATGTTCAAAAATGAGCTGATAAAAAAAACTGAATGATGTTGTATTATGACTTTTTAAACTCACATCAGTATCTGAATCAAAAATTCAGTATCAGTCTGGCACCCAAGGACGAATGAAGTCAGCAGAGGAAGCAGATGAGTGATAGGAGAAGGAGGAGGCTTTCTCCTCTATTTGTGTGCCAGGTTGCTTGCATGCATTAAAGTGTTAGAATTCCCTCCTGTGATGCCTTTTGTTTCCATTGTCTGGGTTAGGAAAATCTCTCGAATGATTGAATTTAACTCCCTCGCTCTGTTTGTTTTGTCTCTCATCTCTTACTTTTGTGCTATCTTGTCTCATTTCTCTCTTTGTTCTCCTTTATTCTCTCTTCTTCTTGCTCGCTCTATCTTTCCATCGATTCATTTGCCTCCCATTACAGGAACTCATAGCCAGTCAGCAGCTATTCAACTGAGGGGGAACCCAGGTGAGGAAAATCACCATGTAGAGGGGCATCTCCTCAGCCGACCTGGCACTCCCACCCCCCTAAATGGTGACCCCTCATGGACTCCACCACTTCCAGCTCACAAGCAACTGATGGACCAAAAGAACCAGCTGGTGCCACCCAATTTTGAGTCTGTGCCAGGCCCCAGCAAAAGGGCCATGGAAGGTCTTGAGGGTGCAGAGATAGTCAGGGTTGGGACAGGTATCAGCAAGGTAGCTGGGCAGGGAAATGAAGGTGGTAGTAGTGGGGTCTCAAGCTATTACAGGCCCACTCGCAGGGGGTCCCCGAGGCCGAGCACCCACAATGACTTTGACATCAATGAGCACCTTCCTTGGATGATAGTGCTGCTGCTTCTGTTGGTGCTGGTAGTGATTGTGGTCTGTAGCGTTAAACAGAGCTCTCGCGTGCTGAAGAAGGGACCAATGCAGGACCCTAGCAGCATCATGGAGAAGGCAATTCAGAAGAAACCATCGGTGCCTCCAACGCAGGTCAAAGAGAAGTGGATCTACTACTCCAACGGACAGGGTAAGCCCACTTAATTTCAATCAGAGTTGTTCTCATTAAAAAATGTTGGAAACTGTATGCCCAAAAATAGGTAACACCACAGACCTTAAATGCTCTAGTGCCTCTTGACATTGAACCCTACTTGACACCTCTAGAAGACTACCTGAGAGATGATTAGCATTCTTACGGTAGATTTTCTTTGATTTCATGTTTTGATGATGATGGGGATCATGGTCTTAGGCTGTACTTCAAAGTCTCTGATTTATATTCTGTTGGGTTGCATACAGCATATCTACTGTGAAAGTCTTATCACAGCTCTTCCATGGTATGCATGTGCAGCTTACATGTGAGGTCATAAACTTTTAGTCACGTACTGGATATCTGGTGTAATATCTGTGTGTTATGCTATAGAGCTATGTAGAACCATATGTTGATGTTCTTGCATCACTGCAGGTATCTGATCGAATTAGTTCTGCCCCAAAGCACATGATATGGAAGGCAGTGGTTACACAAGCAAGGAAGTGACCCTGTTGTAGTGCCAACCTGCTGTTACAACCCACCTTCATCACACGCACACACACTCAGGTTTCCTTACGTTGTCAGTTCTTCAGTTTCATTCTGGTGTCTCTTTCCTTTTGTCACCTCTCTTGTTTTTCCTTTCATTTCTCAGTTGCTTCTCTCTCCCTTTGGCACTTCTATCTACCTTTTCTCTTTTCTTTTTGTTTCCTCTTGGTTTCTTTTTCTTTCACTTAGTTTTATTCTCCCTCACTCAAGCTGTCTTATCTCCCTTATATACCTCCTTCTTTGTTTGCATTTCTCCATATCTTTGTATCTCTAGCTCTCTCTACCCACTTTCTGGTGCTCTCCATCTTGTTTATTTCCTCAGTCTTATGCTTGTTAATTATCTTTTTATTTCTCATCTATCTCTTTTACAAGTTATCTCCAAACTCCTCCTGAGCTTTCATCATATGACAACTTGGCAATCAACAGGTAGAATACATTTCCCCCACAGCTGAGCTCTTGATTTCACCCTGAGAGAGACCCAAACCCAGGGGACACCTCCTGCCTGAGGCACTCTATTCTCCAATTTGAAACTGTGTATGTGTGTGTATGTGTGCTGTGATAAAGCCGAGCCACCCTCTCCCTGCTCCCTCAGTGCCTGACCACAGAGAACTGGAATAATCTGGTTTCAGCTGCATCAGGGTTGTTGTTTGGTTGGCATGCACATTAGTGGGTCAATCGAGTCTCTTACAGGGCGACAAAGACATATATAGACAGAGGGAAATGAGAGAGAGCGAGGCGGTGCAGGAGTTGTGTGTACATGTATGTGTCTGTGTGTGTGTGTTTGGGAGGGGGGCTGTATTGTACAGTGTAGTTGGCTAACCACAAAGGGGCTTCCCTTCTGTTACCTAGCAGCCCTTGCTAGTCTGGATACTTAAGGTGCTAGACAAAGAGAGGTATAGAAGTAGTGACAAAGAAATTGAAGCAACTTTTTACATTAGAAAAGATAAGTGCAGGTTTTCAACACCTCATGAACTGTTTGTAGTTGAGCAAAAGGTCAGCAATGCTTATTGTAGGAGCTGTGTAAAAAATACCCAACTAAAGCAAAACTTCTCATAAAGCTGCAATAGCTTGATATTCTTATATCAACAAATGACAGTGAGCGAGTTGAAAGGGGTCATTAGAAGTGAACATTCATAGAGTTATCACCTGATTCTGCCGTTAGTCCTCTTTTCAAGCAGCTACGTGGATACTACCCATGCAGCAACAAACAGCAAACAGCAAGTTAGCAACTAGCTGGTAAACATTTAGTAGCTGAAGTGCCAGATTTTGTTTTATAACAAAACAGAGCTAAAAGACAAGTAAATATTGACCTTAAAGTCTTCAGATAGAAAGAAACTTTAATTAATGCCATTAATATTCTTGGACTTCTGGATGTATAAGTGATAGCCAAAGTTTGTTGGAATAACTAAGTCAATGTCAATGTGGAGGTTACACTTCGTTCTGTTGCCACAGAGTGGCTATAAAACTCTAATGCTGCTTTGATGTTGTTCTGCTGTCATTAAAATAGGTCAGTATTGTTTGGGATGCCACTTACAGCTCAGTTTTCTGTGAAAAGATATATGTAATCAAACCACTGAAGCGATAATTTGTTGCTCTTACATTTCAGATCAGATTACACAGGAATTTATCAGAATCATGCTTTACACTGCTTATCGCTTAAGTCAGGTCTGGCTTTTTCTTTGGATGGAATAAGTCATTTTGCATTGTCAAAACCAAACATGTCTGTCATCAAAATAATTATCTATTCGATGATAAATGATTGATAGGCTTAGCTTAAGTGACTAAGTGCATGGTCAGGATTAGGAAAGATCTTAATCAATTTTAACAGAACAAGTGTAACTCTTGATAAGAATTGCAAGTTTTTGGTGCCAGAAGGAAAACATTAATTTTAATCAGTATGATAACTGTCTACTAGTCATAAGTTTATGATGTTTAATGTGTACAGTGTCTTCATCTACTATCCCCTCTGAGAGGTTTTTCGACATAGCAGTGTCATGCTACTGTTGCCTATACATCTGAGAAAAAAAATTTGAACAACACAACTAAGTGCCTGTAAAGTAAATGTAAACAAAGGTCATTGTAAGAATTTGAAACAGTTTTCTTTTTGACATCTGGTTCTTCAGGCTGCCAAAATAGGTAAGTAATTGCAGAAACATGCAACATTCTAAGTAACGATCTATGTTGATGCCCTAGGACTTAAATGCATATAAAGACTGGTTTTTAAACCTTTTTGTAGTGTGTAATCTTGCAGGCATGTGTATGTATTTACATGGGGATGTATGTATGCACATGCAACCCAAATAGCTATTTTACACCACTATTTACTCTCTGGAACATAAAACAAAACAGCTTCTTAATCCTTCCAAGGTGCGTGGCTGGCTCCCCTTGAAGGTCGTTATGCCCCTTTACTAGAGCAGTTAAAACACTCGGGCAATAAAGGAAAAAAGAGAAGGGAAACGTTAAAGCACAGATCACACACATACAGTTCTTGGCATTTATTCAGAGTTGGTCAAGAAGTCGTGAAAATTACTACTTGTTTACAGAAGGCCGTAAGATTTGTTTGTTTGTTTGTTTGTTCATTTTTTAAATTAAATTTTACATAATCAGTTATATTTTAGTTTAAATCTGAAATCTCTTTTACAAGAAAGTCCTTGTTAGGACAGCAGCATAACATTTTTCACATAAAAGAAAGTAAGAAAAAATGAAAAAGTTTCAAACAAACAGCATAACAAGGAACAGGATATGTATATTAGGTGATGGAATACCCTGCATCCTCTTTTTATAATTTTCCATGTATCAGAATAATGATAAAAAGATGTGATGGCCCATATTGTTATTGCACAGCTTCTGAGACTAGTATCTGTTAATCTAACCTTATCTAAAACAAGGATTCATCAGTCACATTAATAAGGCTAATCACAAAAATGTTAAGTAAAGGCCAGCTTGAGGCCGCAGTTAGCTAACTTTAGCTAACCCTATTATAACAAACAAGTAGGTCACACATAACCACAACTGAATGTTTGTGTTGAAATAGTCATAAAAAAAAGATACTATGCTGAGTTTCTAGGCGGATTGCCATCAGTTAGAGTTTTTCGCATACATGGACAGGAGCCTCATGAGTCACTCAGGTACACCTATAAAATTCTAAAATCTACTTTGCTTTGTACTGCAAAGTGCATTAGGGCTCATAGGGACTTCTTGGTGCATTCAAGTGCAAAAGGCTGTACAGATGTAACATTGAGTGTATGCAGTTTTTAGTTAAGGTTCATAACCAGTATGGTCTTTTAAGGGAACAATATAAAGAGGTAGGTTGTGCTTGGTGTGCTCAAAATTCAAATTATTACAACATATATTTCCAAAGTAAGTTTGCAGATTGTTGAGGAAAACATGAAGGAAAACAACATTCTACCTGCCCACCATCCGTCCTCGTTAAACATCCACAACATTAATGATGCCAAGTCCCACATCCAAACGCAGCAGGTAGCCATGTGTTAGAATATACTGTGCTGTACCAGGGTGGGCCGAGGTAGCCTGCTCTCAGTTCAACCTGGGTTTGATTGTGAGGAGGAGGGTTGGTGGGGTTTGGGAGGTGGGGTTGCCTGTTTTGAAGGTACACGCATGCCTGCTGTGGTCTCACAAAGCCACACACATATTTCACCTATTTAACGTTGTGTGTTCCCAAACTGGAATGAATGTCAGAGCACTATGTGATGTGATTAACAGAAGGGTATTTTAAAAGATGCTGACACACACAGTATCCAGCCTCACCTCATGTTACACACATTTACAGAGTAAGACCACTTGTTGGGTTCAGGTTTTGTTTTTCACTAAGGAAAATTCTGATTTAAGTGTTTAATGTTATTGCTTAATCAGAAACCAGACGATGTAGCAATATGAAAGGATTTTAACTTCAGTGTATTAGTGTTTAATCTCTGTTTCTGACAAGTCACATTGTTTGTTTGATGTGTTGGACATTAATGCTACAGAGCCCATATACCAGAGGTGTTGCTAGGGAGAATTGGGCAGCCATATCTCTGAAATTTGACACTTTGCATAGTGAGAATGCTGTGTCATTGTCATTGCAGTCAGGTCTACAAAGTTGCTGAACTGATCCAAAATCCTCAGCTGAGTGTTTCAAATTGCTCAATTTATCAAAAACCTTGTGCAAAGGTCAACTTATAACATAGTTCTTCAGTCTGAAAGGTTACATGCCTCTGTGGCATTATGAGAATGGGTAACAGAATATTAAGTTTAATGATTACTTAGTTTCCCAAAAAACAATCAGGCAGGTCATTGCCACTGCAAAAAAAATTATAGGGTCTTGCACACAGTTGATGGTAAGATGAAACAACTAACTGACAAATTGCTCGAGGCATCAACAATATTACGGACGCTGTTTCCAAACTATCATAGTGAGGAGCCTGATTCTGAATATCATTTTAATCAGTCAATCTACAGTACATTCCAACCTTCAACTGTGCCTGTGAGAACGTGTAATGACCAAAAGAATTTGGCTGTGAATACAGCTGTTTAAATTTTGTTGATATGCCCCACTTATCTAAAAATATACCTATAGTTTCCACTGAAAAACCTTCTTCTAAGTACTGGCCTCCTTATGTTACTGTTTTTTATTGGAAGGAACCTACTGATTACAGTGTTTGGCACCTTTAGCTTGGAGAAACTTGAAAAAACTTGTGAAGGTTACTTTCCAACTCAACTAGCCAAAACAACTGCCTCCCTCTATTTGGGGCTCTTCAGTTTTACTGGACTGACGGAAAATATAAAACAATTAGTGTCCCAACAGAATTATCTCTGCACTGCCAAGCAGGATGAGTCATTATCAACACATAATGGGGGGTAGAACTAGGAAATAACACTTTTGTGTTGCTTTTTAACACAACAAATGTTAACAAAACCAGTGTCTCACTATATGCCGTAATACATACAAAAATTACACTTGCCTCTAGCGGCCACAGTCAGGCTGGCTCACGGTTTGTCCCCTCCAGGCAGCTGTATGGAGCCTTATATGACATTTTGACAAAACATGTCACTCTGGATGAATACCAGCAACAAACAGCAAGTAGCTGCTGTCTGGCATTTCAGTTTATTTTAGGTTTGAAGAGCTTATAAGTCTACACTTAAGGCGTGGAAACGTGCATATGCTGTAATACACACAAGAAAAGCACACTTTATCCTGCTACTTCCCCATGCAAACACATAAACACATCCGCAGGCTGACATACTGAATCATCATGAGACTTATATAGGTCATTTAGCGTGGTCAGCTAGCAGTGAGGCATGCAGAGCAGGGGGATTTCTCTTCTGTCGCTGTGTGTTGTGGATGAGAGTCGACAGGCTCTTGACCCAGAAGGTCGTCACGCGAGGTCCTCTGGGTCTCTTTGGGATTCACTCGAGTTTATTAATCTTAAATTGTGTTTATATGAATGTGTTTTTATGACTTTAATACCATTTGAATGAGCACACTTCTCAAAATGAGGTCAAATGAAGACAATTTTAAATTCTAAAGACTCAGTGTGGGATTATGGCTCTGGTTTTGGTTTTTTAGCTTGGGGTAAGGGTTAATGGTAAGATTAGTACAGGTTTAGGACATGGGTTGAGTTAAGATAAGATTTTGGTTTAGGTATCGGTAAAGGCTGAGGTTAACCATGTGGTGGTGATGGCTTTGTAAAGGGAATTGGATGTGAAGGGTAGAGTGTTGTGGCATTCATGAAGTGTGTTGCATGTCAGAGTATCTGTGTAAGCATGTGTGTGGGCTTCACATGTCTATCTATACTTGCCTCTTGGCTTGTGTGTGCTGGCATTTCTCTGTGTGTTTACATTTGTACACGTGAGTGTGTCTACAGTGTTTGTTGAGCCATGAATTCCTATCACTGGCTTACATCCATTTAATCTCCTTCTCTCTCATCCTGGATTTATGCACTTAGCATGTTTGCTACACTAAACATTAATCGCGGATCAACCTGATGCTTGTCAAAAGTGGTGGAATTAATTCTGTTTTGATGCTCTAAAAAGTGTAATGGCCATGTCATTCAGAAAAACTGTATTGGGTAAATTGTGGTTTTGTGAACTTAATGAATCAGAAAAATTTCCCACTTTAAATTTAAGATCAGGACTCCTACATGTAAAAGAGCATTTATTAAACTCAAGCTCTTTCCAAATAAATTCACAAAATCATTATTATTATAAACATGTCACTGCCAGGTAATTCTGTGTTTCTCTGATTTTCAGTATTGCAACTGTAAAACACCCATAGTATTTGGTTTTATGCAACCACCAATAATTGGTCTGCACCACTAAGGGAGCCACAGTAACGATGGAGAGCTTCATTAAATGTATATATGAATAAGAATTAAAGCAGTTATAGAGTCTAGATGATGTAGATTATGCCATGGTCTGGGTGAATACTGTTTTCTGATTGGCCGACAGGTTGTGTTAAAACTGTTTAATGCACACGTAGTTCGGCTTAAGTTTAATCACCATTTGAATTCATCCTCCACCCAACTTGTGACCATAGCAACACAAAAGCGTGCAGTTGTCAAAGCTATAGCTCCTTAGCAAGAACAGCAAGCAAAGCTTAGTTGTCAATTTAATAAAAAGGCAATTCTTCGCCTCCATGTCATGCCTTACAACTGTGAAATGCATACCTATTCTTTGATAATTAATAATAGATAACAGATAGGCTAATAGATATCACTTGATTAAATTATTATGTCTTACCACCGTCATTCTTGTAAGTCTGCAGCGCTACAAGTGTAACTTCCTGTTATGTCAAACCCTTTGATGAAACATACTTTTTGTGCTGCATGCATATCTTTCATTATAAAGTTTTGTGTCATGTGTGGCTAAGTAGAAGATGTGGCATGTGGATAATGCATATAGGAGCACACAAACATATCAGCATATCTTGTGTCACAGAAAGCAACCGAGATACTATATTTTTGCTAGACAAACAGATGAATCAGCATTTATATTTCCAGCCAAGTGACTGTCAAATCACATAACAGTCAGGGAGGAAGTGGAGCAGAGAGTGTGTGAACAGGCGGCAGGATGTCTGAGGACTACTGCTGCTGTGAAAAATCAGTATTCATGGCTAAACAGAAATGCCAAGTTGTGATGTGTGTGTGCATGTGTGTGTGTGTGAGTGTGAGTGTCAGCACAAAGATTGTGAAGGATAATGTGAAGCGTGAGGCGATTTGAAATGCACGTGTTTACTGTGACACAGAGTACAAATCAAAGAAAAGTTATTTCTTAAAGTTCTAATGTATCAATAATTTAAAAAATATTGTTCTTTGCTTAAATGCACTGTGTTTTCACTGCAGTTTGTTTCAGAAATCACATACAACTCTGACAGCTGGGTGCACAGCTATGACCAGTCCAATCCAGTTCATGGCTACCTCTCAGGAAATGACAGCTTTTTCTCACTTTACAAAGGTTCCTTTCCTGAGAAGCCTTCTTCTGTCCACTTTGCAACAGTTCTGTCAAGGTTTGCTTGCATGTTAAAGTGGCCAGCAGCCAGAAGCCTATGCCCATGGCCAGAAGAATTGAATGAATCCTGACTAGTGATGGACATTTCAGGCCAAAATACTTGTTGATAGTCACTAAACTATTTCACAATTATTCAAAAACCCTCCACACACACATAAACATACACATACAGAAAAAAAAACTAACATCTTTCAATTTACAAATGCAAACACATGGATGAGTACAAGTGAGACAAAATTTAAACTTGTGTACTCTGACTGTCACTCACCCTCCTTCTTCTCCCATACATATCAACGCTTTCTCAAGAAAATAGTTCATGCAGCTTTTGCACTGATCAGGGATCAGATAAATGCTTCAAGGAATATATTTCTTGAAATACAGAGGCTGATTTTTTCCTGTCACTTTATATGTGACAGGATGAATAATGTGTCACTTCAACTGCCATTAGCCCAGAGGACAGAGTCTGCATCAGTAGGGAGTGGCCATGTAAGTGGCAATTTCTATAAACCTCTTAGTCTAAGTAAATAAAAGTCTTTGAAAGCAGGATGCAGTCAGATATTAATCCATTTCTGATGGTTCTTGGTTGCATTAACACTAAGGTTTTTGTTAGCGAAAAGCAAGCTGACCAGCCCGAGATGCGATGGCTAAGCAAATGAACCTCCTGTATGAGCCTTGCTCTTTCGAAAGAAATGTTATTCAGATCAACAGCGAGAGACTTTGAAGGGAAAAACATATGTATAATATTTATAATTCTTTGTAGATGGATTGTAAACTTTACAGTATATGCATTGTCTTCTAATAGAAGTTCAGTAGTTCCTCACTGAAGACATAAAATATTACAAGGCCCAGATAAAGTATTCATTTGATGTCCAATTTCTAGTATTTTTTCAGTTAAAGGTTGCTGTTGCTATATGAGCAGCAGATAAATAATAAGTAGATAGGGCTGAAATTCAGTCATGCTTGGCAGCAGCTGGTTAAGTAGGCAATCTTTGACTTCCTGTGCTGGCCACTAAAAAAAAAATATCACTTGTGACTTCGTGTGACTTCTGTTTGCAAGCTGTGGTTTTCCTGGAAAGACAGTGGTGTGACTAAGTTGTAGCGAAAAACGGAAACATGCTAATTAATTGTATTGTGGGGGAAATGCTGAGCTCTCCTACAGTATGTGTGAATTCAGTTTCAGGATGAGTTATTGCTTGAGATATTCACGAGAAAATAAATTCCACTCTCCACTTTGATTGATCAGAATAAGATCCAACCTGACACATTTGGTGTAATTACAAAAGCTTTAGAGAATCAAATTCTGCAGCTGTCTGTCTTCAAGATGAATGACTGCATCCCACCCCTTTCAGCCACACAGCAGGTGTGTGTGTCTGTCTACATAAACAAGAGACTTCTCGTGCTGATCCAGGGACATCCAAGACTTCTGATGTGACATGATTCCTCTTGCATCACCCTGTGTTTGTGCACTGCATAGCATAAGTTGAGAGTTGAGGTGGATCTATTGCACTGAGCAGATTCTTGGAGCTCCTTGAATGCCACTGGCCTCATGACTTAGACAAGCAGTGTTGGTAAACATTATGTCATACAAGCAAATCAGAGCTTAATGTTTGAAGCACCTGCAATTTTTAGTGATCTAATTCACAATTTTTTGAAAACTAAATGCACTGATTTGTCACTAATGCAATGCTAACAAAATGCCCAATTTTTCCACAGCAGTGCTTTGGGCTAAATGTTACCATTAGCATGCTAATCTTCTCTCAGTGATAATGGGAAAATGCTTTTAATAAAGTAGGTGCAAATTTTCCTATGTTCATGCTAGCATGCTAAAAATAGATAATTAGCACTTCAAATTAAGTACAGCTGAGACTGATGGGATGTAGCTTTTACAGTACTTGCTCATGAACCAAAGTTTATCCTGACCTCATTATTACGGTAAATAAAAGATAAGGAATCCCATTATCCCATCATCACAGTTTATCCTGTGAAACAAACCATCAAGTAGTTTATCAGCACATTTCATTTGGAACCATACCTAACAACCTCATGGCCATGCTCGAGGAGAAGTCAGTCAATAGGATTCATTGTCTGCACACTATGGACACAAGAACGACATTCTGTGGCAAACCATCCAGTAGCTCTGTTCAAGACTTCTAGTTGACAAAATTAGTGCAGCAGAGGCCAGTAATCTTGAGTTTTAGTCTTGAGTATGAGCCACCCTCCGTGTTACTGATGTGTAACTCCACAGTATCTTTAGTTTCATCTTTTGAACCAGACCCTTCTTAGCAAAGGTCTGCGTGTCTCACAGTGGCAGCATTTTAAACATATTTCTGTTTTTAAATCTTCGAGCCTTGACGAACCCTGTGTTTTTAATAAAACGTAATGGTTTTTTTAAAATAATTTTTCAATGAAAAGCCAATTAGAGCCACGGACAGCATTTTACAAATGTTCTGTAGGATAAATAGTACTTCACTGAGAAATATGACCTTGACATGCAAATGTTTAGTAGGGCCCCCATAAATTCAGCACATTAAACTGGCTTGCTTGGCGAGAAAACAGCCTGGTTCCCTGTGATTAATTTGGCAAAACAAAACAAATCTTCAAGATTCTGGCCTGGAGTAAATAATATACATAAATCAAACAAATTTAAAAAGTCGTGTTAAGTATCTATGTGGAAAAGTAAGCTTACAGGCAGGACTGTGAGCATCCTTTCGCCCTTAAAGACATAAACAGCCACCAGGTGCTAAAAACTGCTGTTGTTCTCAGATGTTTAATAACTTTTGAACCCCATGTGCAATCTACATGCTATAAAAAGTCATGTAGGCCTGAGTTCCTCAGTTTCCTTAGTAGCTGTATCACATATGTCTTGTTTGGCTGTAACTTGCTTAGGGTTGGGGCTAAATTCATCCAGTTTCAGACACAGCAAATGTAAAATTGGGGCTTCAGAATGGTCAAGACTGAAACTTGAGGTCGTCCTGAATCTAATGATGTATGAAACTTGATGCTGACTGGTAGAAAAGGTTAGAAATACAAAACAAGGCAGTCAAATTGCCTCAGGTCTCCTAGGGTTAGACAACTTTTAATGACATCGGTGATGCTAGTTGAGACCCAACTAATTAAGAGATGGAGGTCACAGTAATCATCATAGTAAACAGACCATCCAAGACAATTCATTAAATGACAAACTAGCTGACAAAACATAATTCAAGACAAACTATCTCATAAACACCAGAGAAATGTTAAGTGCAACTGACAGAAATAGAACAAAACCCCATTAGTTAGAAATGATCCAGTTTGTTTGCTGCTGCAGCCTGTGAGAAAGCACTGCTGACAGCCACCGGCCTACATTTTCCACTTGAGAGGAAATCCAGCAATCATCTTTCATCTAATTTTCATTAATTATTTTCATTTTGAAAGGCTGACCACATGTCCTTGTCTTTCACCTTGCAACTTGGGTTCTCTAAATTTACACTCAAAAAATTTACTCTTTGGATGAACTTAAAAAAATCATGGAAAGAATTTCCACATGATTATATTTCTTACATTAAACATTAAACATTTCATGTGGTCCAACTTAAGGTAGTTAGGTTGGTTTAACTTCATTTACTTAGGTCCATTCAACTTGTTTGCAAGGGTTGGATCCAACTTAATTTACTCGGGTTGGATTAACACAGTTCAATAAGGTTGATCCAACGACTGTGAATTAAGTTGCTCCAACTTCAGTTTATCGAGCTGGCCCAACAAAATTGCTTAATGTTAAAAGAAAGACATTTAATCATGTGGAAATTCTTTCCATGATATACTTAAGGCAATTCTAAGTATTACATTTGAGTTTACACTCAAAAAGGATATTTCCACAAAGTCTGCAGTCTACTTGGTCTCAAGTATGTAAACATAACACAAGACAAAGAGATGTTGTCACAAACTGTATTTAAATTGTAAAGGCAGTACAGTTGCTCATTTTTAATGAAAAACTGAATACAAGTCTTACTTGCATTTACAAACTGTTAGTACAAACTGCTACAAACTGACTTAAAAACAATATTTCACACTTACAAACAGCAAATGAAATGTATCACTTCTGAAACAATAATGAAAACAAAAATTCAGCACTGGTTCCCCGAACTCAGTGGTCCTCAACTGTTGGATCGAAAAGTGTGTATTAAAAAAAAAGCAATTTTAAGTGCTTGAAATGTAACAGGTTCACTTTGTTTTTAATGTTTAAAGTTTTAAAGTTTACTTTGCCCGTGAACTTAGAACACCTTAACAAAAGAAAGGAAAACAAAAGGGTTTTCCCTCAGGTGAGCAAAAATTCTCAACGGGAAAGAGCTGTTTTAAGGGCCTGAACTTTTCCAGACAGTCTGTTCCCATCAAGCTCTAGGATTATTTTCTGCAGAGCTTCGAATGTATATTTTAGTTCCGGGGGGTAACTCAGGTTCAGAGAATACACAAAAGCAAGTAAGATGGCCAATGCAAAAGGTACATTCTGCAACTCACTGAGTACAGTCACCCCTTCCAGAATGATTCCAACATCCTCCGGGGCATCACTGGGCTCTGCACCGTTGTGTCGCATGACATAGATGCCATAGACGGTCTCTGCCATGGCTGCCTGACTGTTTTCATCATCCACCTGTGGCAAAACAAAAAGATTTTTTTTAAAAATGGTATTCATTACATCCCTTCTCATGAAATGTATTTTTAAGCATTACTGTAAGACAAGCTGAAATGAGCACATATCAAATCATCAAAACAAATTGACGAGACGAGCTGATATTACATTTCTTACAATTTTTAAAGCTGATAACCCACAAGGAATCTCTATTGATTCTTAAAGTGACCATTTCCTTATTAAAGACAAAAGGTAAATCAACATACCTTGTATTCCTTCACCAGCTTCTCTGGATCCTCGTTAAGGTAGACACACAGTCCCTTAAGGATGCATTCTCGTCTGGCATCAATCCCATCGTTCTGCAGATCAGAGAGTAAAAACACACACACATACATTTGAAACACAATTTAAACAAACCAGTAGAATGGGTTTCACACATCAAATGAAATATAATATTTATTATACTGAAAAGCATACTGAAAGCCATTTTTGGCAGACATTTTGCTATTTTCAAGGATACCTTCAGGATTTTTGAACCTGGGCTGTATTTAGGATTGGCTGGCAGTGCAACTGAATGGTAGGAACCATTTGTGCCTGAAACCAAAAGTAAGTTTGAACGGGGATGTGTGGGTAATTTTGGTTTGTGTCAAAAGTATGCCAATAAAAGTGTTTGTTTTGCTACTAACATGTTCGGATTGTTACAATAAGTATTATGGAGATATCTGTGCCATTTTATTTGTGACGTCGCTTCGTGCCCTTGTTTATATCCTGTTAGGAGTCTGTGTTAGGGGTGAATGTGATGGGCTGTAGCTGCCACCAAGCTCCTCTTGGTGGCAGCTACAGCCCAAGAACAAACACTTTTAAAGAAAAAAACACTTTTCTTGACATACTTTTAACACAAACAGAAATTACACGCACATCCCTGTTCAAACCTAGTTTTGTTTTCAGGCAAAAATGAAACTTAGTGAGTACAGCGCCGATCGGACTGATTTTGGTTCCTATCATTCAGTTGCCCTGCCAGCCAATCCTAAAGTCTACAGTCCAGGTTTAAAAATCCCAAAGCTATACTTTAACCAAATAATGATTGTTTCCAACAAAAACCTACTGAAGATGGACTTTCTGGGGGAAAAAACACCTTAAAGCTACATTCTCCCCACAGCGATGAACTGTAAAAATTAACAACATGTTTACATATATGTTTATTGAAAGAAACTTGAACAAAACTCTGTTGCCTGGTTGAAAAGTTTCTACTATGTTCACATGGTCATCATACCTGGGTCATGGTTACCATGACATTCTTGATCCTTCTGCCGATAATTCCACCTTTCTTGCTATATGCCCTCATCAGTTGTGAAGACAGAACATCCAGCTGGGAAAAAAACTTAGACTGCAGATGGACAGTCGTGATTCTTTTGAATTCTGCACACACCTGTGAATACAAGAAATAAAGCAAAGGTACACAAACCTAAAATTTCATTTTTCATTTTTTCATTCATTTTCATTTTAATTTTCAATTAAGTATTCATTGTATACTAGATACGCGAAAAAACGGAGGATGTTACTTCACTTACCTCACGCACATGGAAGAGGGCTGGCCACCTTGTTTTGAAGTCGGCTATCATGGGTGCATCTTGAACTACTTCGTGCCTTCGGTGGGCAAAGGTCTTGTCCATCATCATTGCCACCTTATCCTCATTGTTTCTTTTCTTTACCTCTGAGAGGAGTGCCACTCTTATCATTTCTAGGGTCTCCTTCGTTTCACCTGATGGATAAGCTGGGCAGTAATTCACTTCTGCTTTTTTTGGCTTCTTCACGTGATAGGCAGGACTGCATCTGCCATCAGGTTTGTTTGTTAGAGCATTCACTGAAACTTCTGGACATCCAAGCCGCCTCAGCTTTGTTCGGTAGTTACCTAGTTTATACTTCAAGCTTGTTTTCCAGCCGCCATATCCAGTGACTGAACCTGGCTCTTTCAAACACGGATGTGCTGTTACAAGAGCTTCAGCTACTTCCTGAAACTCACAGTCAGAGGGGTAGACTTTGTACTGAATGATGGTTTCAGTTAAGCCATCAAGAATGGAAGATTTAAGTTTCATATCAGGGTTAAATAAAGTTCCAGTTTCTCTGAAAGCAGAGTTGGCCCTTTCCAGCTGTAGTTCAGTACCATAAGAGAACCGCGGCACTTGGAAGACCATGGGCCATGCAGATGATCTGGAGGAGGTGGACTCAGGAGAAGACAATATGTCTGTATCACATGAGGTATTAGATGAAAGGGACAAGGAGTCATCTGAAGAGTGGGAGGTGGCAACAGATGAATGGGCTGGGGGGGCAGAGCCACAAGTCAAGGCAGGAGAGGGCATGGCAAATGAATCAAAGATGACCTTGATAGTGCTTTTGTCCTGAACATCGGACATTGAGGTCAAATTGGTGAATTCATTATCAAATTCGGCATCCATGAATTGAAGACGGAACTCCCCCTCTACACCACACTGCCTTTTTATGTGTTGTGCGAGTTCACTGACAGACTCTGGTATCCCATCTGGAAGGATCAACCTCTGGGAATTGTTTTCTCCCAGAATGATTCTGAGCTTCACCATGGCAGGGACAGCCATTTCACAACTGTGAATGAGAAAAAAGGAGTAAATGTTAAAAGTAGACAGAGCAGGATACAAGAAGCATTAAAAACTGAATTTAAAATTGAAGCATTTTAAATTGAATCCTAAGATTACCACACCTTATATTCAAGGTTCTCAAAATTTTGTAACTAAAGGTCCAGGTCTGATTGTTAAAACATTTCCGCGGACCACTTTCACAACTTTTATGTGACTTTATTTGCATCATTTGCAATTTTTTTGTGACTTTTTTTTGACTTGCAACACTTTTTGCTTTTTTATTAACATGTAAAATCACATAACTTCAGGCTGTCAAGCTATTTCTACAATGTTTCTTGGGCTTCTTTTCCATTACATTTTTAACATTTGAAGCATCTGAGGCCTACTCGATAGCCCTCTGTAGCCTACTGGTGGGCTGTGAACCAGTGGTTGAGAATAGTTGCCTTATATGATTATGTACCTTTTTAAAGTCACCATTCTCAGTGATCCGACAAAATAGTCTGCCAAAGGGTAGTCATCAGCCAGTTCATTAAGCTCAATCAAAACTGTTTCTCTGACTGGACATGGACTCAGCTCAAAGGCTCTGAAGTGTTCCCTGTACCACCCAGAAAGCCTTCTCACCATGAAACACAGTCTCTCCTGTACAACACAAATCTGAAGAATCTCTCCAAAATCAGGCAGTCCACCTGTAGACCCATAAACCACAATCATACCATTTCTGAATGTCACACCCTTGCTTGACACACATTTAGTAAGGTGAACAACAGTTGTGCCGGGGAAGTTCTGGTCAATAGTCTGTACTATTTCTTGTTTCAAAACATCCAGAGGAACTGTTGAGACATTTGTGATCTCAAGACCAGTTCTTTCAAAACTGGATGACCTGAGGTGATATGACATCATCAGCTGATGCTTAGTGGCTAGCGAGAGGGGCACGTTTTTAAAGCAGTTGGTGTGTCGAATGACCTGCTTAAAAAAACTATGCTTTGCCTCAAATCGCAGGGTCCAGTGTCCCACAAGAGGACCAAAAGTCCTGATCAGCTGGGGATAGTGCTCCAAATAATGATGTTTTGGTAGCAGTGTCACATCGGGAAAGAGTTCTTGATATTTGTGTCTGTGCTCTGATATTTTGCCTTCAAGATAAGCAATGGACTCATCTGTGTGTGTCGGAGCAACCACAAGCTCAACAATGTCTTTTAAGTCCAACAATATTTGCCATGCCATTTCATCATCAGGCACTAAATGCCCAATTATGAATGGGAGTAGTCTTAGTAGGGCCCAATTTTCATGGGCGTTCCCACCTATCGTTTTTCTTGTTGAAAATGTATGTGGGATCGCATGAGGCTTGTTTGTCCTGTCTCCCCACTTGTAGGGGAAGTGCAGGATGGATTTGTTTAGGGTTTCAAGATCAAAATATTTCTTTGACATCAGGACTGACAAACAACGTGCAAGCTCTACTGGCACTATGCCCTCAAAAACATCATGCATGACATCTGGTGGAAAACCTGTATGAACACTGAAGTGGGCAAGCATCTTACTGATAACACAATGGCTTTTCACCCCAAAACAGCTTGTACCATTCTTCTGAGCTGACTGCACATGAGAATCGTGAAGTTCTTTTGTCCTGAGTCTGAACAACCTTGACTTCACCTCTTTTATTTGGATGTCTGTTTTTGTTCCTGTGCAAAATCGGCAGATATACCCACCAGAAAAGCTCTCATTAAAGCCAGCTATGCCGTGAGCACCCAAGTTATCCGCCACAACAACCTGAATCGTTCCTTTAAGACATCTGCCAAGTAATGGAACGAAAACTCCATCTTGTTCCATTGTTTTAACATCTTGGAGAAGAGGATATAAGATCCTGTCATAACCGTACTTGTTCATATCATCAGTTTTACACAAGATTGCCAAATTAATTAACAACAGCGATGAATGTGAGCCTGGAGGTAAATTACCCAAAGTCCAGTAGATTCCACAAAGTTTATGTTTCCTGCGAGAAGTACCCAGAGGATTGCAAACCTCAAAATCATCCACATATAAACTTACCAAAATTCTCAACTCATTCCCTGACAGAAAACTGTTTTCCTGGAAGTGTGAACCATCCTGAGAAGATTTGTAAGTATGTTGCTCACCAGTTTCCCCATTACTCTGCTGTGTTTTATGGTGTTCAACTACTTTATCTACAACATCTCTTCTATCTAAGAGCTGCTGCAAAGACTTCAGTATAGGCACATACTGAAAACTTCTTTTTTCTTTGGAATCAAGAATGTACTCAATGGGTTCTACCACATTAAAGCTTTCTTTATAACACTGGTTACGGAGATGGCATGTGCTAAGGGGGCCGCCCTTCCCTATGGCTGTGAGCAAGGGGTTAGATGTATTGAGAGCATTTGCTACCTCTGTTATCACAGACTTATCTAATGTAGCATTATGTTTCTGAAACAGATCTTCCAGAATTCCAATCGAGAGGGGCAATGTAGCAGAACTTAATAAGTAGTGCAGTTCTTCTAAGAATTCATCGATTTTCTTGCCTGGAACATGTGCAAAATGCTCCAACTTGAGCAATGCGGCAGCAAAATTTTGCTTAATTACTTCAGGCAAGTTCTTAGGTCCACTCACATCATGACTTGAACATCCACTGTCTGCTACAACCACACTGTCATCTTGACTGTGTGCATCTTCCTCAGGGTCATCAGATAACTCTTGTGAAACTTGAGTGGTAGTAACTACTCCTAGCTTGAAATCTTTCAATGTATGTGGGTTGTGTTTTCTGTTCTTGTGAGAGTGAAATGTTCCATATATATTTGTTTGAAAACAGCAACCCCCAAACATGCAAGTAACAGTTTCATTACTCTTCAGATGAGTGCCAATGTGTGTAAAATAATCCTTCTCTGTAGGAAGATCATGGCAAGCACACAAATGACAACTGAACGTTGACAGTTCCAGTAACTCCTGAGAATTTTCTTTGGGATGGACTCTACTTAAATGAATGTACAAAGCATTCCATGTCTTAAAAGTACATGGGCAGTCGGTGTGTAGACACGGGTAGCGTTGCCTATGACAGTGCTGTAGTCTAATATGTTTTAGTAGATTATATCTACTAGCTAAAGACACACTGCATTCCTTACACCTCCACATCCAGAGAAACTATATTTGCCAGACACAAAAAAATAGGGAACCAGAGAAATCTGGTTTAATTGGAATCTAGCACATGAACACTGGAATCCCGCAGTTAAAAAGTAATTAAAAGAAACATTCCAGATGATGTTTTTAACCTGTAGTCACTGATGCAGATGGACTTCAGACAGGTGCAGCTGGACAGAACACTTGCAGGCGGACAGCAGAGTAGAAGACGTTGGCAGTAACCAATGGCTGTGATAAATAGAGCAGACAGATGAATTAATATCAGTGAATGGAAAACATTATCATTATTAAATTAATCTGATTGTTGTATATAATTCAGCCTTTAATTGTATTTGTTTATTTTACCAATAACCAGTTATTTTTTGTATGTTGATATATGTCAAGGCATGTAACACTTTAATTAGCCTTAAAATAAATACACGAAATAAATGAATCTCTCTCTTTCTCAATTTAAAGTAATATATTTACCAAGCAAATACTGATGACTTGGGCAGTCAATGAAAGAACCTAATACTTTACGCAGACCACTAGTGAATTTTAAAAACTATATGTGATATTTCAGAACAATAACCTTTACAACTTTCTCCTCTGTTTATCAATTTTGTCCCAACCTCTTCACTTCTTCTTATAGGAACTCTGTCTCTTAGGGAGCTAGACCGTTTGGCTCAGCACACCAAGAACAGCCCGCTCTTTCGGGCTCCCAAATGGCGCTTCATTTTACCGCTTGCTGCACAGTGTTATTAACAAAACAACGGAGTGCCTCGAAAGTTAAAACACACACGTGAAAGCTGAACAACGCTACTGAGAAATTA